>JANJYQ010150454.1:7823-19428 GCA_024605255.1 Rastrelliger kanagurta | reverse complement strand
AGGCCCAGAAGAAGATATTCACTCACTTACTCACACACATACACACACACATACACACACACACACAGAGTCAAAATCGCACTGACGAGCAGCCAGGTCAACGTGTAGAGGTCAAAAAGGAGCTGGTGCGGGACGGGGCTTGGGTGTACCCCACCGCTGGCCAGCTAGTCCACAAGAGAACAGGCTGGTCCTGGAAGGAAGAAGAAGTCTGCTGGAGGAAGAGGGGCTAGCTCCCCAAGTCCTGTTTCTTCTGAGAGGTCTGCCACTTTTCCATCACCATGGGAGAATGGACCATTTTGGAGAGGCTGCTGGAGGCGGCTGTCCAGCAGCACTCTACCATGATTGGGAGGTAAGATACACATCGCTTTTGAGTGTGAAGATTTTATTTTATCAGTGGTTTTGTTTAAACTGATGAGCTGGTTGTATTTATGTATAGTATATGTTGATCAGCCGATGGCATCCCCACAGACACCCCCCTCCTCTGGCTTGTCCCAATGCTCTCCTCTGTTCTACAGTCCCCCACAGTCATCCCCACCTCCCCCATCCTTTCCTCCTCCCTGCTCTCCTCACCCTTAACTTCCACACCATAATTAGTTAAGGGATCAGTAGTAGGCTTTACTGAGCATTATGGCTAATTCAGAGAGGTTTCTGTGTTGACACTACCTAATAGCCTAGCTATTGATAGATAACGCTTGATACTGTTGGCCACAGACCAATAGGACAGAAGGAGGAGAGGGGAGTGGGAGAGAGAGGAGAGCAGAGGTGCAGAAGATAAAAGGATGGTGAGCAAGCAGGTGTGGAAGGTAGAATCAAAGGGGATGTAAATGGCTTGGTGCGTTGCGTGTATTTGAGATTTAAAAAAGACAAAAACAAGGAAAACAAGTTCATTCAATTTGTTCTTATTTGCAGACTCTTGTTTGCATCATAGTGAAAGTTTCAATTCTCATATTTTTGTGTGAGAACGGTTCGTGGTGGAGGGTTGAACAGATGAGTTTTCAGTTGGATTAGCAGTGGAGACATGCCATGGAGACATGCTGTGATACGTGTGTGAAAAATGTGCTCCACATCATCTCTGTTTGATTAATATGAATGCAAAAGTGGAATTTTCCACCCATTAAACACATTCCAAATGTCATGCTCAGGATGCTCATTTGTGAAAGTGGATGTATAGATTCGTGATTTGAAAATTATTTTCTGGGAAAACAAAGCCATGGGGACTATGAATTTGACCTTACTGCTGTGCTCATTAACCCAGACCACAGGTAGTCCATAACAAGGGCATGGCCTAACCTTCTCTCTGCTCCAGTGGTTCTTTGTGTGTGCGTGTGTGTAAGTTGAATTTTAAAGTGTGGAAATGGTGTCATGCTTTCACTGATTACGCTATGCTCTGTGTGCACAGAGACATTAGGCTATATCCTTCAGCTTCAGGGACAATGTAACTGCATCAGAATGACAGAGATGATGTGAGCAGCATTACAACAAAACTTGTGTTGATCAGGGATCTGAAACCATGTGAGGTGGAGACTTTCTTTCCAACTAAACACTACACCAAGTCATTTCACTGGGTTCTTCCTCTTTGGTTGAAGACACATTAACTAATGAAATCACCTGGTCTAGTCCTCAGATGGAATGAAAACCTATAAATAGTAGAGCATGTTGACTTGATTTAAAGATGCATTAAGCACTATTTTGTATCATCAATTGATCATATGACTCCATCGCGGTAATGACTTTGGTTGTATTTCCGATATCACTGAAAATCAACATCCCACTTTGAAGCTTTATGGAGCTTTTAGATATTTTCACCTCATTGTTTTGGTTCTCTGGAGCAACAAAACCAAAACAATGGGCACCTACTCCCAGCACAGAAGTTAAAAGAAGCTAATTGTATGCTACAGTAACTGCCCAACGCAATATGGCAAAGAGCCATAAGTAAGTAAGTGGTGAAGAAAGTTGAATATTGAGCAAGCCAAAAAGAGATATTTTTCTCATGAGCTGGAAGACCAAGGGCTAAAATGGCAGTGAATATTGGAATTACATTCAACAGGTGGCCAGAAAAAGGAGACCAAAGGGATGTCCGTGTTGCTCTGTTTCTGCTGGATATGTAAGTAGGCAACTGTTTGCTAACATGTTAGCCATTACAACTTGATAAGCTCAATGCTAATTGTTGTGAATCTGTTCGGGAGTCTTTCCGCCCTTTAGTGGTCAAAAACGACTTAATGCAGCTTTAAAATCCAGTCCTGGCAGCTGAATCAATAAAACCCTGTGAGCACAGGACACATTTTTTGGATGATTCAATGATTGTATGCCACCTACAGTTTTTCAGAGGCACAGAGGCAACTCTCAATTTGTCTGCTACCTCTTTCAAAAGTCATGAATACTCTGACGATGCAATGGCTTCCTTTTATATGCTTAATCTGAGGTATTTTTTGATCATGCACTTCACTGGCTGACCATTAAAAGGGGGTTCCTGAATAGCTAAAATAAGTTTTTCTGGATCAATTTGGAATAGTCCTTAAACTTCTGTTTTTGTTCCTGGAATGGTAGAGTCCACTAGATTAATTATCCACTGTGTTAAAACATTAACTTCCAAAAGGACAAATTATTATATAGTTAAATGACAATTTGAACTGAGAAAATGTTTCCTCATTCAGGAAGTAGTTTATATGACGCCCACAGGACAACTATATGCTACTGTGTTGAATACAGTGAAACACTTTGTAAATGATCCTTATGTGTTTTGGTTTCCCTCAGACTGTTTGTCCTACAAGGCTGTCTAGATGACCCTAGGGCATTAGCTGTAACATTAGCTGCTTTCCAATGAGGTTCCCTTCATCTACTCTGCTTGTGCAATACGAGCCAAGAAACATTGTCTTTGGAATCACTTTGAACTTTATTTTGTGAGTTTCTAGCAATAAGCTTTAGGTCCCTGAATTTATTTTTACCATTGCCAAGTTGATTTTGTTTTGTCCCTGTTATCTAGTTTGTTTGCAGGTTATCTCAAACATATATTTGGAGAATTCTCATGTAGTTTGTTGGACATAGAGATCTTGGGTTAAAGTGTAGGAGTTCATTATTAAGTGGTGGTCTGGATCTTGGCTTTTTACCTGTATACAGGTTTTCTTAGACATTAGATGTTAGACATTCTCAGACAATAGAAATAACATAAAAACTAATAAAGATAAAGACTTGATTCCTAATCCAAAGCATGTGTTTGCATGGTCAGGAAATCAATGACACTTAATATTTAAATGATTATAATGATGTTTTTGGATGTATCAGCAAGTTGGAGAATTGTTCACCTCTGGCACAGTTTGTGCTGTAAAGGTGCCTCCTAGATTGTTAATGATCAACTCCACACTAAATTGTGCATGGAGTCAAAATTGTTACACTGACCTCTATGGGTTGAAAGGTTCAAGTCTGTTGCACCACTGACCACACCCAACAACACAGTTGGGTGTGGTCAGGTGTGGTCTGTTGCACTTGTGAACACTACCTACTGTGATGTAGTGTTGCACTGTTGTGCATTGTGAAGTTCTGCACTTCACAGGGTGTGGCCGGAGCATGCAGCAACTGCTAGATGGCATCACAAGTAGGATGTTCAGCCTCTGTGTAGTAATTATTAAAGAGTATGCATGTCTCCGCTTGCAGTTCAAAGGATGCAGTTCCAAAGTACAGAACAGTGATGTCTCCCCATGGCTGAAAAGGTCTCCCCTGCATTAAAACTTTGGAACATGGTTGCATGTCAGTCATCTGTTTGAGTGCCAACCCTTTCTCTTGCAACATGAGGATGTAGTTCTATCATGAAACACTGTTAGATACCATTTTCAGATGTCTAGACTGTCTAATCCAGCTACAATTAAGCTGCTTCTTAATTGTAGGTTTTAAGCTAACCTATGCCCTGGCATAGGATAGATAATTAGCCTAGGACTACAGAACAGTATTAAAAATAGAACTAGATCAACTGTACACAATGGCATAGGTTAGCTTAATCATGGTCTTTGAAAGAGACAGACAAACTGAGAGTTGCTTCTGTGCCTCTGACTAACCACAGGTGGCTTGCATATCATGACTCATTCAAAGATTAATGTTGTGTATTGTGATTTCTAAGCCTGACTTCTAACTGATCGATGTACAGTGTGTGCATGGATATGACTATAATCATGATTACACAGTGAAAGAAATCATTGTCAAGGCTGCGTTAACCTCATTCTCTCACCCAAACTAAATTTACTGTATATTCATAAGTAAAATGACTCTGAAGATTTCACTATTAGATAAGTGACAGTTCAGTATGACCTGTAAACTGTCTTGGCATATCTCATGCACTGTTTTAATTAAAGAAATGAATTAAATTAACAGTTTCACTTGATGGGAAGAGGTAATAGTAATATCAAGCAATAGTAATAATTTGCTCAACAAAAAAAAGGAAGAAAAATTAACTACCTCTTCATTTTCAATATAAAGCAGTCATTTAGTAAAATCAATGGGTTTTACTAAAGTAAAAATAGTTATCACTTTTCTCTGTTGCCGTTGAGTTAAATCTGATCTGTTACAAACACACTGATAAACATTTTGGTGTGTAGAATGATTTTTAAAAGCAGCATCATATTTTCAAAAGACCTCTACTGATTTTTACACCAATATGAATAAAAACATGTTTTTGTTGATATGCTGATAATAAAATGTGATACCAGCAGCCTTGATAATGTTTAAAGTTACCTCAAANNNNATACACTTTTGTAACTGATAAAAATGTCAACAAATTTTACAATGGTTATTAATCTTGATTTCTTTTCATCTTCTTTATTATTCTTGTTTATCAGACCAGTATTCCAACACCTTCTTAATACATTCTCACGCACATACATGTTTAATCTAGTTAGGCAGAAGCTTGTATGCTTGGCAGATTTTCCAAAAACAGAGATTTGTCGAAACAGCACTGCAAACAATTGGATGCAGATTCAGTTTTTTTCATCTAGAATTATCCTATAATTTGTATTTGCTGAGTCGGAGCAGGTAGAATCTGTTGTGTACCCATGAATCTGTTTCTGATTTCCTCTGAGAAGTTACATAGGCTATATTTTAATTTTTGCTTTTTGAGCTACCCTCAAACATTGAACATGAAAATGCAAATCTGATATTACATACTTCTACTCAAAGGGCAATAAAGTGCACACAAAGAACATGACATATATTGTCTTCTTCATATGTGGTACTCAGATGTTTTGCAGACCACAGGTGTACGTGTCTGCGTGTATGTCATGTAAAAAAGGATGTGTTCTACCGTGAGAGCATGACGCCTCAAGGATCTGATGATAAATCTGAGTTATACACCTTGTAGGAAAGAAGGAAGGAAGGAGGGAAGGAAGAAAGAAAAGAAGTGTTGATGCATCTTCCCCTACACTGCAATGCTGTAGTGAGGTTGGTGCCAAAGACAAGTAGAGCAAAAAAAAAAAAAAAGAGGCAGAGATAATGGAGAACTAGAGTGATTTAAGGAAGATAGAATAACAAAGGTTGCGGGATGGAAGGATACAGAGGAGAGGATGTGAGCTGCAGAGGCAGTACAAAGAGGGGGGAAGAGGAGACAGGAAGGAAGAAAAGTTTTCCCTCTGCAGAGGTTCAGTGCTGAGAATCTGTGTCAGAGCTGCTGACTGACCCCACTGCTGAGGAAACAGTCTCGACACACACACAAACTCAATATGGGTTCTCTGCATTGATGAGATGCTCTAAAAATACACAGGATCTTTTGTGTTTTTATAATTTCACATCCATCCTCCTGAAACATTCTTACTATAAGCCTGATAAAAGGTGATGTAATTTGGGGATAAAGTACATGCAGTCATTCACCATCCTTGCAAACACAGCAATGCAGGTTTGGCTGAATAAACAGAATCTTTGATAACTGCAGAAAATGCATGTTGTTGAATTTAATTCATTGTTTCCATTACATTTCATATTTTACATTTCTATGAGAGCAGTTATTTTTGAAAATGGAAACATACAATTTACCTTTACAGCTTTTTATAGTTGTTATTTATTTAAGTATATTTCTATATCAATTTTTATCCATTTGTTTTTTTTCTCCTGATTTACACTATCTATTATTTAACATCTATTACTCCCCACTTTAGCATTATAAATACTTCATAAAATCTTAATAGATGTTATGTGGCCCTTGTTGCAAGTTTGCAGTGGATGTCAAGTCATTCATTAAAAATGCATACACATTTGACCAACCTTTTAATGTAATAGATAAAGTGGTGTATAAAATATCTTGTTGATTCATGCTCTGTTTATATGAAAAGCAAAAGCCAGAAAACAGGCAGGTTTCAAGGTTTGACAAAACCCAATATACCTACATCTTTAACTCTAACAGCAAAATAAAGATGATAATCTGCCTCTTTGCCAAAAAGTTATTCACTACTGTAGTTATTTGTGTTCTCTTACAACTTTTCCTAAATAGGTCAGGATATCCACAAGACGGAGGTACCCTACTTTGAGAAGGGCACCCTAGTTCTCCCAAAATAATTTGAGATGTAGGAATGGCCTGCTTCAATTGAGGACATCATCCTGTCTAACAGTAAACAGGAGCATAATTCATAAATCATTAATAATCATCTTCCAGAATAAAATCTATGCTTTCTATGGCAGATTGTGTTGCAAAACAAAACACTGAAGGCAATGCTGTATGTCAGCATTTGACAGGATTAGTAATCCATCATCCTGTGGTGAGGAGCGGGACTGTTGTTCAAATTAAACCATTTTTCTGCACATCTAGACTTGTCATTAGTTTATTTGTGCAGCAATCCCTGATGTTGAATGCTATTGATTATACTGTTCGACGGGGGATTTTGCCAGTAAAGCTGAGCTCAGCTTTCATTCAGCACAGGCGATTATTCATTTCAGCAACANTGTGTGTGTGTGTGTGTGTGTGTGTGTGTGTGTGTGTGTGTGTGTGTGTGTGTATGCTGTACTGCATGTGTAATGTTTAACTATATATAACCTAAATGCTCTTTATTTCAGTGATCTTCCCACATGTTAGAATTACTTAATTACAGTAGGTTAAGACAGGGTTTCTCAAATGTGTAGATACCAAAATGCTCATGATCCTATAAGGTTATTTTAATGATGTACATTTGAGATAATAATCTTAAAAGATCATAATGGCAGCCACATGTAAATGGCATACTGTAGATGTATTATTTCTTAAGAGAAAAAATAAAGAACTCTCTTAGAATAAGAGCTTGCCTGCATGTTGAGGTACTGCATAGTTAAGCTAGTCCAAGTCCATATAGCCCATATTTTTGAAAATGAAATACCTGTTGTAATGAGGCATATCATTTATGTAGTCAGTGCATGACTTTTATTTAATCAAAGTAAAAGTTAATCAATTAATTCTAAATAAAGGATTGTGTTGTATGTATTACACTGTATTCCAAATGAAAACACATATATTCATTTGCCACAGCAGTTCATTAATGTGCATAGTGCATTTTTTATTACATTGAGCTGCAGGTTATCTTCATCATGATAGTGCACGACTACAGCGAGCTGTGGGAGGTGTAGTGTGCATAGTTGCCTGAATGTGTTCTCTGTACCAGTCCTGTTAATTCTCAAAGTAGATTGCTGATTAAAATTAACACTGTGTACTGAAGTTACTTGCTGGATAAATGAAGAGAAAAAACAAGATGTGTGGCTAATCTAATTAAAACTAACTTGATTTAACAAACTTGACTTATGATGCAGCACAGAAATTAGCAGTCAGGAAGAAAGTTATAGCAACAATTATCATGACAACCAGTCATCACATTGGCAACATTATGAATAGTTTGCCAGAGCATTAGCAGATGCTATGAAGGAGGCAGGTGCTGTTACACAGATGGTGGCATTAAGAGTTATTCACTCTTTCATTTATAACACTTCAGACAGAACAACCCTGTCATTACAGCAGAAAATACAAAGCTAAGATGTACCTTGTATTAAAAAATAATATTTTTTGAGCTGCTCTCCCTATTTTTATATTAAGGAGGTTCTCATTTCCAGCGCTATATTTTTATTTTTTGACTCCACTAGAATAGCTTTCAATGATTTGTAGTTAAAATAACTTATTTATCTTGTACTTATTTATCTTGAGCTGACCCTTTATGCAGCTGCTCAGTTCAACCTTTGTCTATAACAGGTAGTCTTCGCTCCTGTGTCTTTAAGGCCCCCCTCCAAATGGGCTATGAGTTTCGTAATGCAAAGTGGCCACCGATGCAAACATTTCCTGCTCTGACACTTCAAATTAAAAGGTTTTAAATTCCTAAATAATGGGATGCTTACAGGAAATTAAAGATTTTACCTACTGAATTAGCTCAGCTTTATTTACAAAGCTAAAAGCCAGTTGACACAACAAATGGAGATATATTTGTTGAGGGGATCATTTAGATCTAATGCAGAGAGGAAACAGAAACAGCCACAGTGATGATGACTGATGAACAAATACAGATGATCAGCACGCCTCCGACAGGCAAACTTAAACTTATTTTACTTTGCTGTGCTCTGTACTGACAAAACACACACAGCATGCCAGCTTGACTCCAGTCATGGCAAGACTACCTTCCAAAATGATGCCATAAACACCACACAGTAATTGGAGTAATGACCTGGTATGCTGCGCATCTAGCATATGACTAAGAAATTTATCACATGCCAATATCAATTTGGGCTGAAAGTAGAAAAAAAAACACTCAGAGCACCCCGAAAGTGGTGCCTTTTGCTCACAGGGATTACTTACTCATTTTCCTCATTATCTGAAAAGTTGGTCACATTTTATATGAGCTTATGACATTGTAACATCTTGACAGTTAATGTCCTCAGATGAATATAAACAACAGCTGTCACTAATCATGTCAATATTTAGACTAGTCAAATGGACACTATTGACTGTTATTCATGCACATCTTCAAGAAGATATTCATTTCTGAATGATAAATTGAAAAGGTATCTTAACAAAGGTTTGACACGTTGCAGTTTCTCATGGAAGTGAATTTTGTGAAAGCCTTCATTCAGAATAAAACACTACATGTTCACGTCAGGTCAGATTTCTTTCTGCATCCTTGAATCCTCCATCTTTGGCTCTGTCAGCTGGCCAAGTGGAGCAATTCAGCTGATTCAGTGACCATTATGGCTGAGAGGGGAAACTTGTGTCTCTGGCCTTGTTTCCTGTTGTAGAGTAGTACATTAAGAAACATGCAAATGCAAAAAGATATATGTTTTTTGTTTCTTTGTTTTTTAATGTTATTATTACTCTAAATCACACAGATCACATGGGTTGTAAATTAAAATGCAATATAAGTCTAGCCATGCAGTCTAATCCCAGTAAAACACAAATGAAAAAATGCTCATTGAACTACAAAAGTTAAACAGATCAAAACAGAAGTTACAACATGACTTGAACATGAATCTAATCTAATATTTTGCTTTTTGAAGAGTTTGCAGCTGATCTGCCAAGAATATATATATATATTATTATTATTATTTATTTATTTATTTTTTTTTTTTTTAAACAAATTTAGTAACCTTCCATTCACACTTTTCTGTATCCTGATAGGCCTGATTAAGGTAAATTCAGAAAAAGCTGTGTTTTGATGTGCTCAGTTTTAATGGGATGATAGTTATTTGTAAAGAGATGGAAAATGTCTGTGGTGATGAAATCCACCCTAAATCCTTTAAACGCTTTCAAAAGAAGACACACATTTCTTGGCCCAATTTCCTGGTTTTGTATGTTGTTTTGTAATGGATAACTTGCCAAATATTCACACAGTGATTTTAAATATAGCTCTAGTGGAGTCAAGTATAGAAAAATGTAAACTGCGTAAACAGGAAACATCAGGTTTTGTTGTAAGACGTCTTATACTGGGATAATGTCTTCAGGACAGACAGAGATACTAGTGATGTTTAAATGCCATCAGTAGACCAGAACACAGTAGAGCCACAAGAAGCTCTTTAATTCCTGCTGCCACACCTAAAACAAAGCTGTCTGCAACAAGTCAAAACATCCCTTTAGAGCACTGAGGCATTCTGGGAACTTCCTATCACAAGTCGAATTAAGTCACAGCTCATATTTGACTTTTCTACACTGCATGCAGAGCAAGTTATTTCTGCAAACCATGGTCCACTTGTGAATAAATAAGTTATGAAATGAGTGGTCTGATGGAGGTCAGAGAGAAAGTAAGCCAAGTCTTAACAACCTATCTAAATTATATGTTCAGCTTTAGCATATTGTGTGTGAAAAACTTCTGCAGACAAATCTCTTACACCAAATTAAAACATATATCCCACTTTCATTTTCAATTTGTTGATTGTGTAAACTATTATTTCTCCAAATACTGAAGAACTGCGATGTGATTCATTGAATATTCTGAAATCACATATTGATGCAATCAGCAAAATGTACCAGTTAGGAAGATAGGCTGGTGCTGATGCCTTTCATTTGATAGTTTTCAACTCTAGGATTTTAGATAGAAATACTTGCATAATAATTGCATAATGTTTGCCTTTTAAGATGAAAGGGTTACCTCAGTGATAAAATGGGTTGCATTTGGCATCATCATCATCACTCATGGTCTGGCCATGCAGAAAAGCAGAAAAATTGTGTGTGTTTTCAAATAGAGTATCCTCCAGCTTTCGGATATTGTAGTGATGTAGATCTGTTTCCAATAAAAGACAAATACAGCTATTTCTGATATCATATTTATTTTTCTAATCAGAATTGGTAACGTAGCCTCTCATCATAACTCAAATCCTACTAATATCTGTCCCAGCCTAATGGAGGCATTTACCTGCAGTATCTACCTCAGTGAACTTTCCCTGTTTCCTCCTTTATACCTGCTGGACACACTAAAGCTATTTCCTTCAGAAGTGTTGAATGAGCAAAGTGAGACAATTACATATCTGCATGTGTTGACTCTGTGCAATATTTTCTTTGTCTAAAATCCCAAATATTAGAGAGGTCTATTTTTTAAAACCATTTATGTTTTATACTTTCAGTAAAATATCGCTGATAAGTATTTTAAGAAGAAGCCAGAAGTAAGTGAACTGCTGCAGCTTGAAGGCACATCTTAGAGTTTAGCTTATATTAATGTATTAGTCACACCAACTCTTAGCGGAACCTCAGGCGGTCATGCACGACTGCCTGATACGTGGGAGAAACTATTAAAACAGTTTGAGCGAGGAACAGTGGATGAGAGGCGGGAGGATAGAAATGTCTGCACTCTGATAATTAAGCTTCCTAATTTCTATGCCTGGTAAGGTCTTTATTCATTATGTGCTGCCATCAGCAATCAGTGGAGCTTATTATTAAGAGCGTATGGGCGGGAAGAATATTTTTACTCAAGGTCTCTCCACTGACAATATGACCAGTCCTTCTGAGGACTGTCTATGTGCATATACAAATATACTGTACACCTTTGTTGACTTATATACAGTAAAAGCTGCTTTATATTCACAGTTTGTATAGCAAGATAGCAAGTGTGTGCACGTTTTCCAATGCACCTGCTGTCGTGCTCTGGGCCATTGTAGTCCCTGGAGGATGACGGCAGCAGCTGCTGCATGAATGAAC
>JANJYQ010150189.1:0-10443 GCA_024605255.1 Rastrelliger kanagurta | reverse complement strand
TCACTACAGCCAATAAAGTGATTACTAATATCTCCCACTTAACACGTTGCGTCATCCTGCCTTGACAAGCAATGATTAACGGTAATTAATAACTTGCAACAATCTAAAATATTAAAAATTAAAAATGCTGGCCCATCATAGATATATTAGTATTTTTAATTCATTTTTTAAAAGGTATATAGGTAGCATGTACTGTATGTATATTTGATTCCTTCTTTAACTCAATTTTAGTAAAATATACATGCTTTTACAGTACATGTTCTGTGTCTTTTTTATTTATAGTTATTAGTAATTATTATGAATATTATGGTTTGACTGCATTGTAATTTTATAAAGTTTATTGTCTAACTCTCAAATACCATGTCTCCATTATGCACAGTATCTTTGTGACAAGAATCACTACAAAAAAAAAAAAAAATCTCATGTATGTATTTTGTATGATTAAGGGCTTAAATATTGATATCAGATTGTCTTTACACTCTAATATTGACATTGGTACACAGAAGCAAACAAATGTTTAAATTATGAGGGGAATTGGATGTATACATGAAAACATTTAAGACATACCAAGCTAAAATGTGTCAGTGAAAAGCCGCAACTTATTTTTTTATAGCTGAAACTTGATCCAACCATAATAACTACTCCCTCACATCATTTATCCGACGTGGTTATTTTTACTAAAGGAATGAGTCCAAACCCACATGAGCACCTCAGATTACAGACAGCCCAGCTCCTCTTTCTCATCAAATAATCAAATCAATAAATATATACGCACAGTAAACTTCAAGTTGACCAAAGAACCTCAACGTGACCTTAAAAGCCAGACTGTTGCTGCCAACGGATTCTGAACAACTGTTGAAGTGAGCAGCAGAGGGGAAGGTGGGGTGGGGGTGGGGGGGTGGGGGGTTTCTGAAGGACACAGACGCCATGTCTGCACTTCACTTCACGTTGTAGATGAGATCATACCCCATGGCCACTAATATAGAGCGGACACGTTACACTCAGACCTGAATACTTTACACCATGAAACACTCAGTGCATTTCAATATGAACTAAAGTATCAAGTAAAAGTTAGTTTAAAAAAAAAAAAAGAATAGAAGCTTAAAAAAAACAAAAGATAAATAAGCTCAAGAGGCAAAATATAATATCTCATACTCATGCATGCACACCTGTACTATTTCCATCTGCTGTTAGTGGTATATTTATTAATTTATATTAATTTACTCACTTAAAATCTTGTGCAATATTTCTCTCAGACTGAGAATTTTACATTTGTATTTCCAAAACTTCTTCATCATGTAAATGCACCATTCTATCAGACTTGTAACTCACTTAAAATTTAATTCCCCTTTAACTTTTAAAGCACATACATTTAAATAATAAATGCAAAAATACACCAACTAAATCTTTTTTTTTTTTTGGCAGTGTCAAAAAACCTCTTTAAACTGCAAAACACTGGAGAAAATAAATAAATGACAGCATCCTATTATCTAATACGTAAGCTCTTTCCAATGACTGCTGATAATGGGTGAAGTCTCTAGTCCATATCACCACTTAACATGTGAGCAACAAGCCATTCTGAGGCAGCACTTGGCTGTCTGGTATGCAGCAAACACTAACAACGCGATAAACACACATATTTATGGCGATTCCCTGTATGGGAACAGCTCCAGAGGATCCCCAGAAAAGCCAGTGAGAAGATAACATCATATTCCTATCAGGTTTTAGAAGAGTTAAGAGATGTATGAAGTAGAGAGCGTGACATCAGTACAAACAGGAGTCGAATTTACTGCAATTTAATATTAAACAGTACTGTTGCCAAGGTTAAAATGTAATTAGGGAGTCATTTAACTGCATATGCGTGACACTTAAAACACAACATTGTTGATATAAATAGCCTACAGTTTTTTTTTCACTTCATGCACAAATAAAGCGAGGAATAATAACAAAAAAAACATGATAATAATAAAAATAAAAATTAAATTAACCTGTTTCCTCCTAACGTGTTTTCAGAGAGCACCAGCCGGGTGACACAAAATCCCAGAATAGACTAAAGTCCACTTTCCAAAGATAGTTTGACCTTTTAAGGAGGACATAGCATATTAAATTTCCATGATATAAACAAGGAAGTAGAATTACACAGTTAAAAATTAACTAAACATACTATGATAAAGAAGAAAATTGTGCTTCTAAAAAAGCGAAACGTCCTCACATGTTTTAAACAAAACAGCCGCCTGGGCAAACACAAACCGGAGCACTTCTTACCTTGCACCCCGTTTCTAAAGCAACCGTCCTTAAAGTTCAGCACCGGTTGAATGAAAGCGGACTTTCACCCCCTGACAAACGGGGAGTCCAAGCCCCGGTGAGAGTCGCGAGGTCGGACTGTAACAGGTGAACCCCAGAGTGCGCGCGAGTCACAGCTGATTGGTTTGAGCAACTTTAGCCTTCAATGCAGCTGCTTCATATGACACTCTGATGTAATATTTATTTAACTCACATTCGTATTAACCCTCTTATATTTGCGACAACTGTTGTTTTTTTTTTTTAAAAGATGTTCTCAAATGTTATTGGCTACTTGTCAATAATCAGTTTGAATATTCAATTCACTTATTATTTAATAAATTACCCTCACTTGAAGAGAGAACTTGCTCAATTTACAATTTCAAAATGAAACAACAGCGACACTGTGTGGATTTAAAGAGGAACTACAATCAAGTAATTATGTCCTCTGATGCTGCCCCATCTTCCTCACCTCATCCGATTTTCTCATACAAATCGAAGTCATCACCTAAATATATACTTTTATTCCCACACTTTTAACTGTGCCTAACAAAAACAAACAAACAAACAAACAAAAAATGAATAAATTAATAAATAATAACTTCTCACCTGAGGTTAGAAGAGGTTTTGTGTTGCTTTCACCATGCTCTATATAACCATGTAGCTTATGAATGTTATAGTATTTTCTAACAATTATAATTCTGATTTGTATTTGTAGTGTTTGTATTCCAGCCCTTTGGATCTATGGGGGTAGAATTGAATCAGAGATATTAGAAAATCCTTGATTGGCTGTTAAACTTGACATCCAGGGAGAACTAGCAGAATCACAAGCAGCAGCTATTTTCACAGTCGGACTATTAATGAGTCACATTATTAAGATTTAACGTTTTTCCAAGTGAGAAGCAAATAACGTCTGTGTGTTAATCTGCTGCAACAGTTTCAGGCAACTAGTCTGCAGGAGACGCTAGAGAGATGATAGGACTGTCTGGTGAATAGTACGTCAGCTGATCACATAATCAGTAAAGTTGTCTGCTGAACATTCAGATACTGTCAGTGTGTCAGGTTATAATGTTGTGATGTTAGTTGTAAAATTACAGGAGTTGTTACTGTACAGCTGTTTGTTCATTAGCTTTACACTAATGTTAGCAATGTGCTACCCTGATGTGATCACGGGCCAAAATGGTATGCTAATAGTTTTGTGAAATTAACCTGAACAGCTTATTACCACTAGTTTTTACTCACTAGTGTTTTGTTACATCTAGATTGCTACACTGGTAATTTACTTTATTGACCCAAATCTGGAAAAACTTGATTTTAGGGTAGCAGGTTATCCAGGTTATGTGAAGTAATGAGACACAATGAGACAACAACAGAGACGGGAAATAATAGACAGTATCTGAATGTGCAGCAGACAACTGTACTGTGAAAATGGCAGCTGCTTATGACTCTGCTAGTTGTCAGTGTCACATGAAGCTATCATTCTACTTGCATTGCCTACTGCCATAACTGGTGTTCCAGTTGTAAGTCGGGATTTCCGAGTTCTGAGCGGGAAATTTCAACTGGAATGCCCCCTGAAGTCGGAATCCTGAGTTAGAAAGTCGGAGAATCCTCACCACCCATGAGTTGACAATCTAAACATTTCCATGTTTGTTTTGGCACTTGGCAACTTTGTTCTGACTTTGTAACTAAAACATTGATAACTCGAGTGTGACGTCATTCCCAACTCCGACTCCCGACATATGGGCGCTTGGAAGTTTCATTCTCTTCTCGACTACGCTGAGATGGAAACACTAGCCATAGAAGAGGACCCAATAATTACGATGAGAAGTCACTAAAATTAAAAAACTAATTGTGATTAAAAAACATGCGTGAAATGGGTTTTTATTAAGTAAATATACTGATCCACGTCATCAGAAGTCAAGTTAATGCATTGTTAAATGTTGGTGCCCGATTTGAGTCGACAACTGCGTACTTAACTTTGTTTAGTTTTATTGGTGGTTGCCAAGTATCTTAACAGCAGCATTACTGCCACCTACTGGTAAGGAGTGTGGATCGTTGGCGACTTACTTAAAATAAAATAAATAAAAAGTTAAATTATATCATTCCCATTAAATTGCATCTTCTCAAAAACTCAAACAAAAACTCAGTGTCGCTGCGCCTGCCATCTTTACATCGAGTGGCGTCGCTATCGAGCGTTGCGCATCATGTGACACCATGTGGATGTCCATGTCTTACAGGCTGCAGTGAGACATTATTGGGTGTAAGAGCCAATCAGAGAGCAGTTTCTGTAGTGCTCTGGCTGTGGCTGCATCACACTGCCCCCTGCTGGTTGTTCAGGTTAGGGTGTATCTATGGGGTGTACGCATTTATTTGTGGATCTGGTTTGTGGTTAGCCTTGTTAACCATCCGCTCTCACGTTGTTTCATGATGTGATGAGCATCTGGGGACCGTCCCATAGACAACACCTGTGTAGTGGTGGGCGGGATAGTTTCAATTTTGACCAATCATCACTCATTTAATGCTTTCGCTGATTGGCCCGCCTGATTTTTGGCTAGAGAAAACCTAACTACATTGAGCATTCCCTGATGGTGTGTAGTGTGTAAATGTAATTAAGCGAACACCAGTGAGCGCTCGTCTGGCTAGTTTGTGGTAGGAATGTCTCAAAATTACATCATCGATAGAAAAGCCAAAAAGTGATCCACAAATGCAAAATCCATATACAAAGTCAAGTATATTTAATTTCAAATCTTAAAACTATATTTAATAAAGAAACATTTATTTATACATTTTTTAAATTTATTAGTATGTCCCATTTTTATATCTATATATTTGTATTTGTATATTTAAAAATGTCCTTATGTCCATAATCTCCATATGATCAACTATGTTGCGTTTAATGTACTATATAAATAAAGTTGAAGTTGAATTTGCCTAAAAGAAATGATAATATTTGATAAATGCATGACAGAAAAATAAATAAATAAATAAATAAATACACTGTTTATGAGCTTCCTCTATACACTTTAAACATTATTATTTTACTATTATAAGTTCAGTAATATTAAATAAAATCATAGTTATTGAACATTTAATGACTCGTGAGAGAACAGGAGATTCAACTGCTGATCATCAGTATGACACCTACAGCTAAAGGTAATGAAGTGAAAGGTCACAGTACACAAATGATATCTAGTTGTGTTTCTCTTATGAATTGTCTCAGATTTCAAAATAAGAGCATTTTTGAACCACATAGAGGAGAATGTCACAATTTCACAAGCTAAGATACAACTTGTGTGACAAATGTGACAAAGGTGAGAATCCTGTGTGTGTGTGTGGTTCTGTTTCGCTTCACAATAATATGCAGAATACCATAAAGAAATAAGTTTATCATTGGTTTCTAATAAATGTGCTTATGTCCAGCAATGAATTTATTCCCACACATATTTAATAAGTTACAGGTCCATGTTCTGAAATGTGTTAAAGCTGATATTTTTAACCTTCGATCAGCTGTATCAGTGGAATTTATGCTACAGAATATGCTTCTGTGTTGTGTACCATCTACTCACTCTGCAACATTGGTGATGTCATCTCCCATGGGCCAGTCAGGAGGGGGAAGGTTCATGGAGTCAGGCAGCAGAGGGGGAAAGTCCTCGCCGCTCTTCATGGAGGAGGAAGTATGAACAGATGCTCTCTCCTCTTGGAACATTGTCTCGTTTTCCTGTTTCAAAGAGTCCGTTTCCTGTTGGCGAATGGCCTCAAGCTCCAGCTGTTCCTCCAGGTCTGCATGGGGTGGTGGGTTCAAAGCATGAGATGAAGACTGTTAGTGCATTAATCTGACTGTTCATTTTGATTATATTATATTGTGATGGATACACCGGTGTATAAATGAACATCATACCATTGTACACCTCCAGGATCGCTGAACAGGAAACCGTACCGAAGGAGTTGATTGCCATGCATTTAAACAGGCCTGAGTCTTCTGGAAAGGCTTCGGTGATCACCAGCGTACAGAGCTCTTCTGCAGAAGGCGACATCAGTGCTCAACGCATATCATACTGATTTACATTCACTTATAATATCAATGGCTGCATATCAGGTTCAAAAGCTGCACCTGTATATAGACAGTATGGAAATGTTGCTATATTATCATACAGAGTGGAGCATTTATCTGCATTAACTGATGCGCTGTGTTTGAATGAATAAACGACTTTGTTTTTTGTTTTTTTTGTGTCATAAACATCTGAGGATAGTTTTCCCACAAGAGTGAGGCACAATGTAAAAGACTCTTTCAATAAATTCTCTTTTATTGCAACGCTTTAACAACAACCAGTCTGAGAATTTTATGTTACCAACTACTTTTCAAGCAGTTTCATCTCATTTCCACAAGGGGTCGCTAGTGTGATAACTTTCAGAATTCTAAATGTTACCGATATCAAAAAAAAAAAAAAAAAAACAACAACAAACCACTTGTGGAAGATGTTTTTAAAGGTTTAATCACTGGTTTAAATAGTTTGTTTGAGAGTAAATGCACTGCATAATGACTAGATAAAAGCTACCAATCAGTCAGTCATGTTTACTACACACTGACAGCACCTCTGAGAATTAAACTTTAAGTATGATGTGAAATATAAAACCAAGTACCAGTCCAATAAGCTTTTAACCAACCTTTTTTTTTTTTTTTTGGTTGCTTATGACCTCTAGTCTGAGGTTATGGCTCTAGTACGGACACTAGATACGAGAACAGTTCAACCACATTGTTTTCCAGTTTGGCTTTGTTTTAGTTGAAGAGTTCATAAAGTCCCACTGAGGTGAAAGAAAAGTCTCAAAGTTAAAAGAAAAAAAAAAAGAAGTTGTAATGAAAATCTCTTGATTTATCTTGGGACCATTTGGGGGTTGCTGAGCCCCACTTTTGGGAACCTTTGCTTTTGACCCATTATCATTCAATCAATACTCTGCACTTACCTGGCACTGATGCAGAACTGGCCTCTGGGAAAATAAGAAGAGAGAAGTGTTATTTTCTCCGGTCCTACAGTAAAGTTGCCAGATGTGGAGAAATCTCTAATACAGAATGATTTTCACTTTTTTTTCTAGTATATGACATCATTTTATGAAATCCAGGAAGGTATCTTAAGTCAACTGCAATACTGAAGTTGAATCTGTGACCCTAGTCCACGTTGCTGCACACTCACTCTTGCGCAGTATCCTAAAGTCATCAGAGTCCAGTATTTGTTCATCCTCTCTGTACCAGATGACCTGCAGGGGAGGAGTCCCCCTCAGTCTGCACTCTAAGACCACCAGCTGACCCTTCACTGTGGACACATCGTGGAGACACTGGGAGATGTGATGATGAGGTAACAGATGCATAGACGGGAAGATGGAAAGAAAAGAACATAGAAATCAATCATCAATATCAGAAGGGATTGGAGTAATATAACCTTTATTGGAAATGTTTTACCTTAACAAACGTAGGGGCCACTCCATTCGCTGAATACTGTTGATTGTAGAGGGGGCTCTGGGTCTAGAAAATGAAAATCATACATTTAATATAATATTTGTCCTCAGTTATTTTACTTATATGTTCATGCACACGCAAATGTTGTTACAAGTAGTTGAAAGTAGTTTAACAAGACTTCTAATCATTAGACGTGATCACCCTCTGTGGGCTGACAGACAGCGGCTGCACCAGGCTGGAGTGTCTCTGAGCGAGGATGGCCGTGGAGGCCGAGGAGCTGGATGAAGAGGAGGAGAGCTCCCGGGAAGAGGAGCAGGAGGAAGAGGAGGAGGAGATGGTCAGAGACATAGTGCTGGTCTTCTTCTGCACCCTCTGGACACTACGGGGGTCAACGCACACAAACACAGTGACACATGTTTTTAAAAGTTATCTCGACGACTCGGTTTTAAGTTTCTTTATCATGCAAAATAATATACTGAAGTTATAAATATTTGCCACAAAAGTGTATTTTATGTGTGTAGATTGAACTCACTGTGCCATGTTTCAGGCGTCCCAGGAGGCAGCGACACAGGTTGTTTTATGCCCTGCAAAGAAAGAAGGTTTTCATACAGTTTTCTTTTGTTTTACCAGCATTAGAAAGCTACGCACATCTGCTGACATCAGGCAAAAGTTGCGTGTATAACAACATGAATAAGTAGAGCTGTCAAAGCATGCGTGGTCAGCAATATCCCTACCTTAAAACATAAACTTCTTGAGAAACAGAAACAAACACTGAAAGAAAGAAAGATGCCCAGAACAACACAGCTTTAACTCTGTCAGAAGTTTTGTTGTAAGAGACTGAAATCCTCAAGATGACCTATAGTTGCCTGACCCTCAGTCTATTGAGGATGACATGACTGTTAATATCAGTAGAAGTTACAAAAAAAGAGAAACTGACAGAATTTGAGTTGAAGTAATGAAATAATCTCATGTACCCTGCAACATGAAACTATTAACCTGACTGTACTTTAACACTGATCTGACCTGCAAAGTTATAATAAAGTAGAAAGCCTGATATGTTATACTGATACTTATTTTTCAGTTTGCAACCCAAAAAATGTTGAAGTGAAACTATACAAGCTTAAACATATACTGCAGATGTGTCCTTAAATGTCCAATTTCTCTCCAGCTGCTGACATTACAGATGTTGAGTCCATCCTGAAATGATCTACAAACACTTATGGAGAAAATGAAAGCTGCTCAAACATCTGTAGTGGGTCTTCGTGTTCATTAGAATCAAGTCCAAGTATAACTTCATCAAAACATTGCAGTCTCGAAAAAAAAAAAAAAGTAGCATCAGAATGTCCTTGACACACCGTCAGCAATAAGTTTCACTGCATTCTCAAAGGTTTGATTTATTGTATTGGATCTTTCAGCTTACTTAGTGTATTACAGTGTATCGCTATGGAAACATATTGATGCCAAAGCACTTGTGCAAATGCATAAATTGTACTTATATATAGAGGGATTATCAAAGAAAGAAATCATAATCATCTGCGCTCACAATGTGCAATTCCACACTCAGAGTTTAGGCACAAATATAATGTAATGCCATAGACCAGACTATCCTAACTAATGCAACATCTGGTGTTAGTACTGGCATGAGATCCGTTGTTAGTATAAAACTGTTTGGAGCATGTTAGTAGCACATGTTTGTTTAGCCAGTAGCACCCATTAACATGAATCAGCTGTGTTGCTGGAGAACTGTAGCACATATACTGTACTGTACTACATCTGGATGAATAATACTGTATACTCAGCAGCATGCAGCCACAGTTTTGCTCATTCATAGTTTCCAGTTGGACCTTGGTTTACCAAATGGCTTAAATCCAACAGATCCCAACTCTGAAGGCTGCAAAATTATAGCTATGCTGTACTTGTCCGTCATTAAAATGGGCGCAGCACTAAATATAATGACCACACACATGAGCGACTGCGGTAAACCCAGAGATCCTGCTGTCACCACAGTCTATTCATTCTTAAACCTTACAAAGCCGAGTTAAATACTCATATTCTGACAGTCTGTGTTTTCTGTTGCTGGGAAATCCCAGTTTGAGCAAAAACATTCATTTTTCGCTGGTTAAATGGGAGTACCACATGGCTGAGTTCATATAATTCTTTCATAAGCCACATGTGTGTAACACATTCATCCAGACATTAAAAAAACAACAACACAAAAAAATCCTCACACACAGTTGATATTTTTGTAATACAGACTTTACAATTTGCCACAACTGTGAGGTCTACAAACAAACCAGGTGTTAACTGGTGTGAAGAGACCAAGAACACATAAAAAGGAAGCCAGTGCATGCTTTAGATATTGAATCATACCACAACTTTCCCGTTGCATATTTACTTTAGAGGTGCCGTGTGGAGGATTCAGTGGAAACTAGCAATGATTTTGCAAATTGCGACCAATTCAATAACCCTGCCATTCCCCCGTCAAGCAAGGAAGAGAACGTATGGCGGCTACAACAAACATGAAACGCCCTTTATAGAACGAATGTTTGGCTTGTCCATTCTACTTCTACTCTGTTCATGCTATAATTGTAGAAACAGTTCCATGTGATCTGATGCTCCACTATTTCAAAATCTCAATAATCAGAACATTTCCCATGAGTTCAACAGCCCCAAAGTCCAGTGTGAATATATTTAAAACAATAAAAAAAAAA
>JANJYQ010149363.1:1633-19520 GCA_024605255.1 Rastrelliger kanagurta | reverse complement strand
AAATGAAACACAGCTATTGCTGATGTTATTAGACACAATTATATGCTTTTCCTGCTATGACAAGTTTCTGCTGAGAATAAGGTCTAAATCGCATTTGGTGACCTGATATTTCTAGCAGGTATCCACCCAACTTCAACCTGAATGAGGTCCACTGAAACAAAATAAAACACCTGTGTGGCCGTGCTTATAGGGGCTTTAAAACCCCCTGGAACAAAACAAAACAAAAAAAAAACAGATCCCCAAACAAAACAAAAGATGGGTATGCATTAAATGAGACACTGTACTTTGAAGCAAAAGGAAATGAGGCCACCACGCTTTGGTCTGTCATGCAGAGGTTAGAAGTCAGAACTTGGCAGTGGGTGTAGCAGTTAAATGGCTCCAACAAATATTTACAAAGCCCCTCTTCATCATCCAGTTCTGGCACTTTGACATAGCAATAATTATGGGTACAATAACTAATCCCTCATTAATGTTGTGTCCACACTGCTCCAGCTCACAAAGATAGGAAATCAATGCACCTTTGCCTGAAGCAAAAACTGAGAGCTGTCCATCTCTCATGTTTAAGCAGGACCTCCTCTCCATATTTAAAGACTGTTGGTAATAAGAGATGCTGAACCTATTGACAATCCATTAGTATATCTTGAACAAAATTATATTTTATGAGATAAGGTTTTAGCTTAGAAAGCAGATCTATGCCATGCACACTGAGGTTAGGTTAGTGTTTTAATTTTAGGGCAGGAAAGACAAAGGCCTCTGCACCCACAGGACACCGACTGGGAGGAAGTGTAACGCTTTAATGGTTTAGGAGAAAATAAACACTCTGCCTCTAAGTCTTGTTAAATTGTCAACAGTGCTTTTTCATTTTTGCAAAATGTAATGTTGATTTGAATTACAAATGCATAAGCACACTGCAAATACTGTATGTACTTTACCAAAGATCCCCATGGCATAGAGTCACTCATTATGGATTCAAAAAGCATTTTCAGAGCCCATCTCTCCACATTTAAGTACTCCAAACCCCAGCAGACATGGTAATGTATTGTTTAAAATATTCTCATAGCAAGCTTGTTAGGGAGTTAAAATTACAATCATTGAAGCATACAGATATTACAGTTACAGTCTTTCCAATTTGAGGTCTCAGCAAAAAATAAAAAATATGAAACAACTAAAAATGCTTGAAGTAATGTTGCCAGCTCATGTGAGACTAGTGAAGCACTGTAATAGAGCAGTCATGAATGGCAGTAAAGATAACACCGACAGGCTGAAACGTCTCTTCAGAGGGTCTTCATTCTGTCTTTGGTACACAGCTGGATCATCCTTTTGGACCCCTGGGTTGCTTTACAGACATTGACACACATGTTTACACACACAAGTACAGTTAAACACACACGCTGAGTCTGGCTGATCCAACATAGTGACCCGTTGTTATCTACTCCTCACCAGCTTTGTTTGCATGGATCATCTGGAAACTCCATTTGTTGTTGCCGTTTTGGAGACACACTAAAGGGGTGAGTCAACAAACTCCAAATGCACATCCTGGCCCGCTGATGTTCCCTTCGAATGAAAAGGGGGTTCTGAACCATAAAATGAACAGATGGTGCGAAAGTTGAATTCTTAACACTAAAGAATCAATAACTGTCTGTTTCAAAACACTGAACAGCTCTGAAAATGGAGCACTGCAGCTCTGCTAGTGACCAGCAACTGGATCCACCTCTCCATGTGGGCCAAATGTTTTTGCTGCTGTGTGGAACAAAAGGAAAACCTTTATCAGTGGTAGCTGAATGCAACAATCTCCTTTTTATCCCTAATCTATAACATTTGGAAAGTTTTGCCTATATACACAGGAGACTTTCTGTTGTTACAAACAATCTGTCCTAGTGTTAACATTAAGAATGTGGTTATTCTTATCATTTAATAACTATGCTGGGAAATATGGCCAATTTAGGTGACTCATCACCTAAAGCAATGCGACCTGGGAAGGATTCTACTAGAAGGGACTGCCTGTCTGTCTGCATTTTATTGTATAGCCAATTAGAGGTGCACTGTCAACATTAATTTCAACTATGAGGTCTCAACTCTTGTATATACAGGAGGCCTAAAATGAAATAGCTTCAGAGTTAGTGCCCCAAATCTGCCTCATCTGAGAATTCTGCTAAATCGCTGATTGATATTCAGTTTTTGGTTAGTTTTCTGAGAGCCTTGTTGGACCTTTATCAGCTCTGAGTCAGCACTTTTAGAAAGAATAGAAGTTTAAACCATGACTCTTACCACTACAAGTCTCAGATTGAGACCTTGTAATACATTTGATCGATACTGACTTTAAAATACAGACATTTCACAAGAGAGGCATACAAAATAAGTGCACCTTTACAAGATATGTTGGCGCTCCTGGTTCAGAGAGTTATCTCATCCTCAGAAAATAAGTGTGCATCAAAATCAGGTTTTCAGCACTTACATTATATAAGCACACTGAATCACAAGTGCAAGACACTGAGCTGATGATAAAGGACAGAAAAGGACATGAATTATGAAGCATGCCTTTATTCATTATGTGAATGTGTGATAAATGTACAGACTAATATACTGAACACTGACTAAATAATTTTAGAATATCATTATACTATAACACAATTTTAAATAAGACTACACTATGAATCCCGGTAGGATTATTATGATAACTTTGCGATGCAGAATTAACCAGCCTGCTCAATATCCTTTCCTGCACAAACAGTTTTCACTCTCTCCCTCCCTCTTGGCAGTGGTTCTTCCCGGCAGCACTCAGCATCTCTCTTGCAGCGGACTCATGGACTTGTGCTACCACCTCTACGCGCAACAGAAGGCTCTCTCACAATACCGGACCATACAGCGCACAGGGCAACTTTCACTCCCATAATTATGCATGACTCTGCCTTTGCGCAAAAGCCCAACTGTAACAGCACCTTGAGGGAAGCGATGGGATTTTAAGATAATAAACGGCAGTCAAAAAAGCTGAAACAACGATTTCAGGATTTAAAAAAAACAGATTAAGATTGTGCCAATAATGATGTCTACACGCATAACAGGATATCCTCTTCTTGCCGTGTAATTGTACAGCCCTAAGTGTAGTTCCGACGCGTAATCTGAATTTATCATTTTTGCAAAGAGATGGATCTGTGGGGAGTTTATCTGTTTCATCTAACAACTTCAGGTAAGTGACAACATATCTTTAAAAAACATAACAAACAAACAAAACAACAAATTCAGCAAATAGCAACTCTGGAGAGGAAATAATTCATCTTGACCCGTTTAAAGCTGTGATAAAAAAAGATCATATAATTAAGTAAAATCGTTTATTTTTTTCAGCCTTTTGTGGTTTGATTTTATGATTGTTGTACTACATTTCGATTTTTATTTAGGGGAAACTTGTATTATTTTATTAGATACATTTTCCTGTCACAGATCAGTTGAGTTGTATTGCGCTGTGTGATGAGGAGGCACACACGCTTAAATGATGGTGCGTGTGTTTCTTCGTCTGCGCATATAAAAACTGCACATAATGTTTTTTTTCTGTATGTATCAGTGCGTGAATTGTATTTATGGCTTCATACAACTGTAATGTCTTCATCATTCAGTGGTTGTTATAGAATTACAGTAAACTAATTAATATTCAGCCTACCCCTATACAAAACAATATCAGTCACACTTACTGTACCTACTGTATGCCCTCAAAGGTTTTTTTAAGTATACTCACTTAATTATCCATTCTGGTAAACCTTCCTAAAGTTAGCATCT
Source organism: Rastrelliger kanagurta (assembly GCA_024605255.1). Lineage (NCBI taxonomy): Eukaryota > Metazoa > Chordata > Actinopteri > Scombriformes > Scombridae > Rastrelliger > Rastrelliger kanagurta. The sequence goes on along the minus strand of JANJYQ010149363.1, from coordinate 15,749 downwards.
CACTAGACCAGCCATTACAATGAGTGTCACTGAGCTACCTGCTCTCCATGTAATTGAATGAAACTGGAATATTGATTTTTGTGGCAACAATCCACAGTGTTGATAGGAGAGCTGGTGTTGTTGGCTCTCAGGGTCTTTGTCATTACCCAAATGTGTTGATCTCAGTCCTGCTGCCACACTGCTAATATAATTATACTCAGTGATGACCATGGCACCAGATATGACCATCCTCATTTTAATTAGCAAGGGTTTTTTCCTTCTTAACAAAAGCAGGAATGTGCCTCTTTATTCATTATTAATATCCTCGTTGAAGGTTTGCAATAGAGAAATGAAGAGACATACCAGTAAGAAATGTTGAATGTAAAATAGTACAGTTTGCTTTTTCGCTCTGTAATGACCTTTGACGGTCACACATTTGTTTGGTATGATTCAACTGTTAATCAATGATTTACGGCCATATGCCTGAAAACAGTTTTGGTACTTCACTTACAAACCTGCAGATGTTTAAATCAGAATATGGAATTTCCATTATGTAAAAGTGTCTCTCTCTACCAGAGAAATTGCTGATATGTTGTTACTTTTGTGAAAGATGATTCTAGCCTGTATAGACATCTGCCCAAATCAATTAACAAAAAAAAACTGCAAAAGGTCAGAAAACATACAATGTTTGAATGACTCAACACATTTATGTAGCATTCTGAGTAGTTTCTGGTATTTCTATGGCCTACATGGACATCTGAAATCTGTAAATCTGAACTCACACATTCTGTTCTTCTAACTGCTCTAGATACCTGCAAGCCAATGCAGAGTGAGCTTGAAATCAGCGCCATTATCCAGAAAGAGCTCTTAGGCAAACATTAGAGCAACATTTCCCAGCTAGAAATACGAGATTGATTTTTTTTTGATCATATCTTAGGGCTCTATCTCATACTGTAGTTTCTGCAAGCCAATGCAGAGTGAGCCTGAAATCAGTGCCATTATTATACAGAAAGAGCTCTTAGGCAAACATTAGAGCAACATTTCCCAGCTAGAAATAGGAGATTGATTTTTTTTTGATCATTTCGTAGGGCTCTATCTCATATACTGTGGTTTCTGCCCTCCTCTGGACTCTGTGGGTAATACTCTCCTCCAATCACAAATAAGAATTTGCCAACTGAAATTTGCGTAGCTGGCCAATGAGAATGTACCTGCCTGAATATGTTGGATTCCACAGCATATAAGATAGTATCACTGCTGTTGAACATCCACTGATTAACTTTCAGAAGGAAGAAGTTGCCGTTTCAAGACACTCATCACTTGTTGTGTCCTCATTTTCATTACTAGCACATATGACCATGAATTCTGCTTTGAGTGTCTAGGATGAGACCACATAGGGAGAAGTGTTCATCAGCTACCATCCTATGTGGACTGGCAAGAGCTGCCCAAGATTTAGATGCCAGCAGCAGCGGGATCACTTTTTGTCTTGCAGTGTTGTGAGGAGAGCAAATTGGTGCTTGTGATTTATGACATTATAAGTGGAGGCTTCACCCCAGCGTAGTGAAGCAGACTTGGGCCTGGTTCAGGGATGCAGAAGTCAATTTGTTTGTTAATCGGCACAGCACTGTCCACTGTGGTTCTCCCTGTCACTGCCAGCATACCACCCATGGTGGCTGCTTCATGCTTTTCTGCCCTTCTGGCTCATTCCTCTACTTTTGGAGACTGTGAGAGACTAACAGTGATGGTCATCCTGATAGCTCCAGGCCGCCACTTCACACTGTGGTATGCAGGGATGACTCAAATGCTGGCAGCACAGCACTAAATAATCCCCCAGTATTGGTGTGCTCTGTCTGAGGAGGAGAGGGTGTGGTGCCCATTATGGGATCTGCAGGCATGGTTCTTGAGAAAGTAAGGCTCATGACCTATTGTAGATGTAGTTCACATTATGAAACTGTGTTTAGTTGACATTAGTTCCTGTCACAAGGGTTGTGGTGATAGACTGGTCTTTAAAAATGTTTCTTGCAAGGGGTCAATAAGCAACACTTGGTGATGCTGCAACACCCATTGGTAACTGTCTTTGATCCTTGGTGAATGCATGGCCCCCCTCAGACTCACATAGCAGATGTTCATTTGCTGGGCTAGAAAAGCCTTAGGTGGCTTTGTTAGTGCATCTCCCAAGTGTCAAGGCCAATGGGAGGAAACAATGTGGCAGTGTTGGTGGGTTTTTGTAATGAGCTAGTGTTGAGGACATATACATGGCAGTGTTGCAGTCTATGCCTTGTGGTTGTGGTCTAGGTAGACTGCAGTGACTGACCTTTCACCACTCATGATCAGTCGGGCTCGTAATATCAGAACTAGCCATACTGAGTGCTTCAACAGAGATTAAAATTTGTTCATGGGGTAGCTGGTTCTCTGGTATGTTGGTGTGAACTGGGATGTGACCTCTAGGAAAGATGATGTTCAGCCTAGGTCTGGAGGTCTTGAAGAAGACATAAATCTACTGAAGAGTCAGCTTACATTCAGAGGAGCTGGGAGTTCATACTGCATTACTGCTGCCTCCACTGTTATGAAAAATAAAATGGGTCCCTGGCAAGTAGTTGACTGTCCAAGCTTTGATCTTATCTGCATGATAAATGTGCACTGGGGCTCACTTTGACAGATCCACAGGGAGACCCAAAATTATATAGAATTAAGCACAATTGTGCAGTGCAAGTTTTTTTTTTTTTTTGCCATTTCACCTGAAATGGCAAAAGGATTTCTATCACAATCTTTTCATATGAAGGAGGAAGTCCCCATTTTAGTGCAAGGTGATTGCATTTAAGATTAATAGGTCAAACTGAAAGCATATCTAAAGCATATATAAAATGAACTCCAGTGACATTCACACTCACAGTGATAACCTGGCAAAAGCACTATTGACAAGGATATGAAATATGGTAATTCATAATACTCCTAATAATAGCATATATTATTATAAAATATAATATCAGTATAAAGTCCTATCAGCTGAATTTCCTTTGTTTCTTTGTTTCTCTCTCTCTCTCTCGCTCGCTCTCTCTCTCTCTCTCTCTCTCTCTCTCTCTCTCTCTCTCATTCTCTCTCTCTTTTTTTAAACTTCGATCTACTATTTTTAACCTTGTTCCTCAATCAGAGCTGCTGCAGCATCCAGCTTCAAGCCTATGATCAAGCTATATTTTTTGATTTAATGGTTTTGACATTGTGGGATATGACCTGTGTCTTTAATGGAGACAGATAAGTACTGCCAAGCATGCTATTACCTAGCATATTGGCTGGCCTCTTGTTGGGGATTTGTCATGAATCTCATTTGAAGCAGGTAGTTCCCATAGCCAACAGACAACCCATCAGCTGCTCATGCTTTCTTCATGTGAGGCAGATGTGTAGGTCCTTCCAGTCCCAGTAAATTGAGCAGAGGGGATAGTGTTGGGAGTTTTATCTACAGTAAACAGTGATACCATTATAACACAGAACAACCTTGTATGACACAATGATGGACAAGTATTTAATACGTATTTGAACCTCCATACTCACTGTTGCTCAAGGTTAAATACCTGGTTATCACTGTTCAGCTCCATACACATTCCTGCTAAATTAGATATTTACACAGCACCTTACATACTTCTCTTTCTCATTAAAGGACTCATGGCAATGTTTACACTGGAGATTGTGGGCATATGTCATTTTATACCTTTTTAGAATATCACTTTTGTCACCTGATGCAAAGCTAACATAACAAATAATTTTCTCAAGTCATTTTGATGTATTTTGATTTGATAACATATTTTCATTAGGAACAGTCAAGAAAAGACTATGTATTGACTATAGGGAAAAAGCAGCGTTCAGCTGATATGCATATTTTCCATTTTCCAATCATATTTTCAGCATGGCCTGGAGTCTGTTTTACTCATGGTTACCAGTTCAGCTAAAGTTGAAAAAGGGTTTATTGCTTATTGTGCACAATTCTGTCTGTTTATATCAGTTAGTGTGGATCAAATACTAGAAAAACGTAGTTACTGAATTATAATTCTCCAATTAAAACAGCAACTCTCATTTTTTTTTCTAGCCTGAGCATCACTAAACTTGAGCAGGTATTCTAGCCTTTATCCAAGTCTGCAGTAGTAGATAATGACTTAAGTCACTATACGAAACAGGTTTGTCAGATTTTCTTGTGGTTTAAATTTTTATAATAAATTCAAGAAAATGCATGTTGAAATCAGTCACAGTTCACAAGCTCTGCCAACTATGCTCTTAGTTATTTCCTTTTTTTAGGGCCCTAAGAATTTTTTAGAGTAATATGCAATATATGGGGGAATTTTGTAGTTACTATGGAAATCCATGTTGACAAAGCTGAGCAGTGACATTAAATCCGTCTTGAGAGCCCAGTCACAGAGCCAGGTCAGATAACTAAGTTAATATCAAGTCAGTGTAAAAGTGGTTCATGAGTGTTCCCTCTTCATATAATGTATTAAAATGTATTACATAAAAGTAAAATGCTATGGAATGTGGCAGACATGGAAGTTGCAGTCATGACTTAATGCATCCATGCTGAACTTTTAAGATAGCTGATTATTAGACTTAGAGGGTCAGTGTTGCATCTTATGAGCCTCATAGTCTACAGGAAATAAAACTGTATAAAAGGATATGAGTTTTCCATCTAAACCCTATCAATATATTTGAGTAACTCACTCTCTCGCTGACAGAGCTGGGGTTTAAAAGCTTTACAGACAGAATGGCTGTTACACTTTTCCTGTGGGCTACTCCTGTACTCTAGCCATTGTCAGAGCCTTTAAAATGCCTTTGTATTTAATTATTAAGGTTTTTTGAAATCTGCTGTTGAGCTGGCACATTACCATTCATGTGATGTCAGTCCAACCGATGCCTCTGACCTTTAATGGTGAAATTATTCAATTTCTCATGTAATTATCTGCCTACAAGATTAAACTATAATAACATCATACCATACACAAAATGTGGAATTAAAGGTAGAATCAGTGATCTCAAGGTCTAGACATTGTGTGCGTACTCTTATACATAGCCCTGGCTCTGTAAATAAGAAACATTAACACAGAGTGAGCTGCATAACACTGTTCCTGCTAAGCAGCAGGGGGCATTCGTGTTCATTCATAGGACAGATGGAAGTCATCAGAGCAGCTGTCTGTGAGGACATGACAGTCTTCCTGTCTCCAGCACCTGTTGAATAGTGAGGGAGGGCTGGTGAACTGGAGAGAGTGAGGCCATGACCAATTCACATAGAAAGTATTTTCTCACTAAACAGATATGCTTCCATTTTATTACACGCATCACTCCACACTGAATCCATGACAGTCTCATGGAGACCCCCCACGTTCTTTAAGTTTCAAATTTGTTTCTGTCATATTTAAGGATGCATATTCTGAGCAGGCAGTGGTTTAAAATCACACAAATATCTCGCTGTATGTCCATTTTTAACTTATTAACTTTATCCATGCATCAATAAATACAAACACTCTTGGTTTCTTCCTGAGGAGTGGACATGCAAACTGTTTTTGTTCAGTAAATTACTGCTGCAGTCAGCTTGGTGAATGCAGTTTGTCCAGCCACTGTTCTATCAGCTCTGCTTTTCTCTTTTTTTTTTTTTTTTTTTAAAGATGTCCACTTCTTTGGAGAGAGATGCTGAACGTAGGTTGAGTGAGAAGCAGGGAGGCCACAGTGAGGAGGAGAGTGTGGATGGATCAATGTGCTCACATGATATTTTTTTTCTGCCTGTCATCAAATGTGAGAGGAAGATAGGTGGTTGCACAGGTGACCCATCACTCTGCCTGTCACCATTTTTTGTCTTTTGGTCATTCTGTGCACCAGCAATGTGCACCGGTACATTTAGGAGGTGAAGCTTTAGAAAGAGCACAATTGCTGAGGGTGTATTTGTTTGAGTGCTTAGTTCAAATATGAATAATCTTTCTCCAAAATGACTTACTCTACCTTTAATGGGCTGCTAAAGGCTTGAAAAGATGAGAAGACAGAGGATGTCAGAGTCATTGTTGGAGCCAGCTGGGGGAGGGTTAAAGTCAAAGACGTACCATTGATTAGGCGTGATGAATGTGGGTGAGAAATAAATGAGTTTGAGTTTAAAGCCCTAATCCATTATTGTAGTTGAGTGCCTCCAATTATATCTCTGTTAACTCATTACTGAATGTGTTGACATTTTGAGATTTATGTGATTGAAGGCATTTTGTTGGGACAAAATGACCAGCAAGCAATATAAGACTATCTATTTTATATTATTTTCACGTATTTTCACGTGACTGATGTGGCGCAGCGACGTTGTCAGTACCTGGTCCGTTCCGTCAACCTGATCTGAGGCAGGCGACAACCGCCCCGGAGTTGGTTAAAAGCTGCAAGCATCCTTGAACGGACCTTGCCCCAGGCAGTCACCTCGGTGTCCAGCTCGGTCCCCCGCCACTTCCTGCCTCTAGCTGGACGCCGGACCGACGCGTATTCGCAACGAGGCCAGGACCCCGATCACCTCACGTCACTCAATTCATTTTGGTAGAGTTGTTTGTTTTTGTTGTTTATTGTTTATTTCATTAATGAGAAAGTTAATAAGTAAATGAATAAATTTAAATTTTATTGTGTACCATATTCATTAAAAAAATCACTATATGGATAAGCTCATAGTGGCACAGATACACATGATTATTTCTGCAGTTCTCTTCAGTACTGTAAATTATTTTGTTGTCTTTCAGCTCATTGTTTTGGTTTTATAGTCCTCAGCTTTACCGTTTTGGTTCACGGCAGGGTAGTTTACTGTGGTATACACTAACACACAGTGTCAGATCAACATTTTCTTTCTGCTTTGCCCCTTCTTCTAATCAAACACTGAAAGGTAGTGGCTGGTTTAGGTTAAGAGTTTACTCAGGTTAGGTCAGGGTCACACAAAAACAACTCTGAAATGTGCTCTGGCACAAACACCCCACTGTGGTTAAGAGGGAAACAAACTTTTAGAAAAACAAACTTTTGTCATGGTTAAATGCTTTGCTTTTCAAGAAAACCTCAGTGATTGTAAATCAATCTTCCCAACAGTAGCTTTTATTTTGTTTGAATGAAATCCTTTCTTCAAACTGCTGAGGAAGCAGTTAGTTTGTGTTAGTCAACAGTTGGATGAAATGTCGTGGGTTTAGTGAAAGAAAGCACATTGCACACAACTACAGAAAGATGATGTACATGATATGTTTTACTGTATATTTAAAGTTAAAATACAGTATCTGCTTTCACTCAATCTCATTTACTTTGGCTGTCACAACATTGCAACATTCACTTATAATTTTTCTGGACCAGTTTTAAGATCTCAGATCTGACTCTCAGCCAAATATTAAGAGGCTCTCAGTTACACTGGGAGGTTAAGTACAAACTGATTATAACTGTCACTGTAGTGTGAGAAAATAATACCAGTGGTCATTATCTAAAATCAAGCAACAGGGATATATTCACAGAATGGATTTATGTTTGAAACTGCCATTGATTACCAAGCTTAGGAACTCAATGTGATGTGATGATACAGTACTTGCATATGAAACCCTAACTCTCTTGATCAGACTAAAATCTGTCAGTTCAGAAAAATGCTCTGAGGTCTTTCATGGTGACTTCTGTAATAGAAATGGATTTCACAAAAAGGGATTGACTTTCATCACAAGAATCACAAGTGTCAAACACGTGCTGCATCCAAAATCACATACTATGCATTACATACTCAATATGTACCATCATTCAACAAACTTTTTTTGTGTGAATAAACAATAGTATGTGCATTTTTGGATGCACTGATCTGCTTCTTGAGAGGCTCCATGCTAACCTGTGCTGACCATAAAATCTGAACTAATTTTAAATATGTATAACATCTAGCAAAATGAATCCTTACTTAAACTGAAGCTTTATTGATGTAATGCCAAAGTATAATCACCATTGTGTTATGTTGTTGTTGTCATTGCCATCACTGCATTGCATTATGGGATATTCATGCTGGCGTGGTGTCCATTGCTTAGATACTGTAATATTTCCTGTAAACAATATATATTTAATTTACTCTTACTACAGTTTTCACCTACTTAGAGTACTAAATAGCATGTTTGTATGGCATTTCAGATGCAGTCTCAGATTCTAGTAGTAGCCACACCTGACCAAATGTTATAGGGCACTCATTGATCCTTGCAATATGCATATCTCGGCAGTAAATTGGTATGACAATTGCCCCTTTGTTCATTACTTATCACTGTTTTTTACTGGAGGAGTTCTACCTAGACATCCATCTGCTCGGAACTGGAAGTTGAAAGTTGAATCACACAGTTTTGCTTCTGATATTTGTATTGTATTGTATTATTTGATATTTGTACACTCTCTCACAAACCAGTTTTACAAGAAAAAAGTTTCACATTGATGTACCTGATCATAAAACAGTATAATAGGAGAGTATGACATGAGAGTACACATTTCCATTACAGGGTACAGATATACAGTGGCCTCTGAGGCCCAAACAGAGGCTCATTAACTTTGAGTCTGTCGGTGGTTATCCAGAGAAAAAACACTGTTCCAGGCAAGTAGGCACAGCCCCAGTGTGACATGATTTCAAATAGGAGGCTTAAGCTCCACTTTCTGTCTTCTTGTTGTATTTCTGGGACACTGCTAAATCTATTTGGCATGTCAGTTTCACGAAGATAGATGGAAGTGGATCTTGGAAAAGTACATGCGACAAAGGTCCAAGGACATATTTTTCAGTCTCCCTTCTCCAGTTAGCTGAGTGTGAAATTAATATTTTCATCGTACACAAAGGCTACAATATAGCCATTGAATAAGCGTAAGAAATTATCATTTTTTTGAAGAATACACTCAAACACGTGACTGTGGTGAGATTGAGGAAGAAATAATCCTCTTAAAAAGACGAGATTAAGATATGGACTACTTTTTTGTGTAAATAACGGTGCTCTTTCTTCCTCCAATGTAATAACCTTCAGTCAATTTTGAGCTCCTTTTTGATTAATATAGTGAATTTTGCATCTCCTCTCTGACTTGCTGACATTAATAACCACAAAGAGTGCAGACACGGATGTGACTTTCTGATAAAGCAGTCATCCGTACCATGTTTTTTCCCTCCAAATCGAAATGACAGCTGCTGATATTCATCACCGTTACTACTCCCAGTTTTCCTGTTATTATACATTGGTCAGTTTTTTGAGTAGCTTTGTGCAGCAGTATGCCCTCAGAGCACTAATTAACACCTAAATAAAAGTATTGTAAGCCCAAGTAAATCAGATTTTTTTTTTAAATTCCCCTGCCTCACTTGATTTATTCTATCCATAAACTTTGACATATTATACTGTCCCAGATATGTTTTCAGATATGTCAATTTCTTAAGTGATGAGAGGCAAAAACTTGAGTAAAGTTTATGAATTAACCGCAAACCAAGAAAAAGAGCTACAACAACATTTCTAGCAAAATGATGGACGTAGCTGCCTTGTGTCATTGTGGTCCCACACAGGTTTTATGCCATGAGGGATGAATGAGCTCAGTAACTGAACTATTTGATGTATGTGGCTGTACATATGTATTCTATGCTATATTACTGATATTATTTAATTAAAGTAAGAGTGGTCTCAAACTTTATAGTATTTAATTACGGTTTCATTGTTTGTTTACATGCACAGGCAAGTGAATTACACTGCATTTCAGCCAGCAAATGGAATAGTTTCTTATCAGCATTCCCAGACTAGACCATATACCAGCTGAGCTATGGCACCAAACAGTTTTTCACTGAAATTAATTCGGCATCTTTTATGCCTAGGAGGAGCTCTACAGTTAATCAAATCAGTGAAATCTGTTTGTGGTCTCATCGTAGCCGCAATAAAAAGCAATGACTGGAAATGCTTGTTTGCATGAAATAAATTGAATTATTGTCTAAACTGAGAAATATAAAATACAGGAAATGGCTGAATGGCAATAAGCTCACTGTCTGGCAGCTGTCCATGGACCATCACAGGTCATGTACAATCACAAACTTAAAGCCTGCCAGGAGTAAAAACTTTGAATCGTATATCTCTAATCGTGCAAACTTCTCCAAATCAGTCTGCATGCCAAAACAAGTTGAAAGATTTATTTTTGCCTAAAAATCCCCTCTATTCAATTTTTAAGATATACAAAAATTATTTACTTAGAATAATAAATTGTCTGATATTAACAAATTATCATGTTGAAATTCCTTAAAATGACAATTCATCTGTCTCTCTCATTGAAAAATCCAGAATATATGAATATGCAAACAAAAGATTGACTGCTGGATACAGGATCTCTCCTGCTTCACTGAAAAGCCCTTTTTCAGTGTGTACGAACTGGAGGTTTCAGGTTTTCTATATCATAGTCATGTAGGTTGGACCAAAATAGGCTCCAAACTAGTTATAATGTCACAAATCATTGTCAAATTTAAGGTGACACTCGACTGCTGGATATGAAAACACTCTAGTGTCAAACTGCACATACATCATTCTGCACAGGGAAGTTTGAACATCCGACTGAAGGAACAAGAAGAAAAACACATTTTTGAGCAGAGGGGTGCTTTAAATCAATCTTGAACCTGCAGTACAGCTAAGATTCTCATCAGTTTTGAGACGATAAACCAAAAAACATATGTATACCAAAAAATACCAGATGCATCAAATTAATTTATGAATGGTTAAATCACAAAAACAGTGAAAGTAATTTCCCTATTTTTGCTGTGTTTTAGATTTGTATGCAGTCATCAATCTCTGAGCTCTGTTGTGGCTGCTTAAAATGATACACACCGGAAATATGGCAAAACATTTTCAGTTTTATCAGTATTTGTTTTATTCATTGTCCTCATATCTAGTGGGCTGGAATCTTTGTCCTGGCCAATTCTGTGTTATATTAGCATGTTCTTGTTACTCTCCTGTTTCTTACCACCGTCCAAAAATGTACAGAACAAGTGAACTGGAAACTATATTTCGCCTCGAGTGGGAATGCAAATATGTTTGAATGCACTAAACATATCTGCCATGTGATGACTGGCAAACCACCAAACAACTGTCAATGGTCAAGCCTAGAAACAGTTGGGTGCAAAGGATGAAAATGTTGTCCCAAAGGAATATGCACCAGTATACTTTAAAAGAAGACCAATTTTAAAGCCTTTAGTAGAAGTTTTAAGTGAAATATTTTGTAGATGAAACACCTAAAACCTGAAATGTTCACTTTGGCTAACTCAAGGCTGAAACTATTTAAATATGTCTATCCATGTAGGACTTAAGTTCTATTAAAGCAAAAGTGGCCTTACTGTATGTAGGTTTATGTAGCAATTACTGTAATATTAAACACTGATATGTGGGTTTGCCAGGAAGATCCTTCATTTATTTTTTATTCTCATGTCAAAAATAATTTGTCATTCAAATAACTGCCAGAAAATAAGTTCCACTCATTTGTTAAAAACAAACAAACAAACAAACAAACAAAAAAAAAATCAAAATTTACTTTTCATTAATTAAGCAAAAATGCCAAAAAATTTACAGATTCTAGTTTCTAAAAAAGGATTTGATCATATGATCATGTACTGAATAAATCTGAAAATTAGTAATTAGTAAATATTCACATTCTGGGAATCAACAATGAGCATTTTACACTGTTGCCTGACATTTACAGACAAAACAATTAATTCTGAAAATAACCAGCACCTTAATCTAAAGTAATTATTTTCAAAGTAAACAACATTCATTTTTTAATCAAAATGAATATGTCCTGGTCCAATATGATAACTCTAACATTCCATAGAATCAAGTCACTTATGTTCACCAACACAACTATGATACAAATCTTATTTTTACAGTCATTGAGTATGTGAGAATTTCTCAGTGAACTTAGCTTTTAAACATTCACACAAGAAGATAAATCTCTTTGGATTAACTGTTGACTGGAAAGTCTACTCTTGCGAGCAGCTTATTTATTTGGTAATTGAAAAGGACTCCACTGAGCATTTACAAATCTGTATGGAGATTTGGTCTTGAAAAACATTTCCATGTTGTGATCATTCTGTTCCACCCAAAACCCTCCTGAGGTGATTAAGTCAACTCATCACCTACTGTATAACCTTGTAATGAGGAGATGATAGAGGGTGGACTGAGTGCTGCTTGATTCCTCCAGTGTTCCAGGAAAGGAAACATGCCATTACCGAAGCAGCAGACAGGAACCGGCTGGAGGGCACCTGTCTGTGTGAGCTGCAGTGGATTTACAACATCTGCTCCATGCAGGAGAGGATGCCACCTCTGTTCACCGCTACTTGATTAATTATTTCAGACACAGTGAATGACGCAGCCAATAAATTGCAAATTGTGTGCACAGAAGATCAATGATACTTGTATCTCAGGAAGATAGTGTTATTAAATCTTTGTTCAGAGCTCAGGATTGTTTGGTTTTTTTCATTTAGTAACTTCTTATGCGCACATGAATGATTTTCTGAGAATAAGATTGGCTTCCTCTGCTATATGTTTATATGTGACTGGCAACCTAAGTGAGCATGTTCTACATTCATAACTTTCTTTGACACTGCAGTATTTCACATGTCTCATTAATGACCACAGTGTGACAAGAGTTTGGCCTCATTTGTGGAGGCCTTTGACTCTGTCACCACCCTGTAGATCCAAATCCTTCCCCTCTCTCTATGCCTTGTTAGGCACTAATTAATTGGATCAAGAGAATGCCACTAAGTGTTTGACAGCTTGATGTGAGTGATAACTGTGGAAACCAGAGCCACATTCCCATGGATACGCCCCTGGAGAAGAATCGCTCCATATTAGGTCCTTTGACTCTCTGTCACATACATCCAGGGGGATTCAATAGTGCTGCTGTGATAAGAAGCAGGAAGACCCTGCTTTGAAGGATGCAGCAGGTTTTATTTTCATTGGTAGAAGTGTCATGATAAATATTGCAAACACAAGATTAAAGTTGTCTTCATCACAATAATTTAATAGAATTAAGGCTGCAGCAAACAGCTCTGAGTAGAATAACTCAAAACATGAACAGTAAATGTTTATATTTGATTCAGAATATGAATATAAGAATACATGTTATATACAAACTTCATTAATTGTTTTTTATTTATTTGCTCAGCAATATTCATTATTGTATATATCTACATATTTATTTATTATGTTGAACAAAGTTATTTTTATTAAGCTGTAATCTACAATGAACTGAGGGTTTGTTGACTTAGTGTGATGCAGGATCAATGAGCCATGTTATAGAAGGCCTATACATGCTTTGATGACTTAACAGGTCAGGGGTGGAAATGCAGTATAAGCGGTTCACCCATTGGGAAAGATTTGATATTATTAAAGTTCTATGTGTGATCTTATGCAGGGAGGTTTCTTTGGGCAAATGACCTGCTCATTAATGGTGCAAAAATGCCCAGTAGTTTTAGCGCTAGTTTTTCTGTAGCGTTGTTATTGCTTTTGAGATGTTGATCCATTGCCCTGCAGTTGCCACGGTCTGCATCAAAATGAGTCTTGATGTCTTGTATAGCATCACACATTCAGCCTACAGAAAGAGGAAGGCAGCTTTGAGTCAGGTTGTGAAGGGGGAAGGGGAGGAGGTCGTGGAGGTTGGGTGGGGGGTCTTTATGGCAGGTTTGTGAAACACTGCTGCTGCCTGAGATTACTTGCCTCAGTTCTTTTACCCTTCAGACCTGGGAGGAACACCTGCTTGGGGTTAGAGAGACAACATATGGTTATGTTGTGCAAAACAAAAAGGTCATGTAAAAGCTGATGTTGCAAGGCCACAAGACTTTTTAAGCATAGCCTGAGAAAACAGAGGATTAATATCCTGCCTTGAGTTTCCTTTGAATGATGTTCCAAATATTATGCAAAAGATTATGAGGGATATGAGAGTGACTCATAACATCATAGCACATGTGTAAGTCTCTTGATAGAACTAATTTGAATGTATTATTATATAGTATTGCATGAAATGAATTAATAATGAAGCAACCATTCAGGAATTTACACCACCAAGGGCAGACTGACATGAGTATCAGTTCAATTCGGAAAAACACATAATTGCCAACTTTCAGTCATACAGTTCACATTAAACCCTACTT
>JANJYQ010148610.1:3971-14660 GCA_024605255.1 Rastrelliger kanagurta | reverse complement strand
ACCTCCTGTATTTTGCCATCTTTTGGTTTAGTGGGGAATCTGAATGGAAGCCCTAAATCCTATTTAATCTGTTACAGCGCTAGGAGAGCTGGGCACTCCAAAGCCACGCTATCTGATCATCAGCTTTGTACTGGTCTACTGCTGGCAGCCCCGCTGAGACACAAACATCCTGTTTAGAGAGGGAGTGGGAAAACGAGAAAGAGAGAGAAAGAGAAATACCAGTGTAACTGAGTAAATGAACAAGAGAGGGTACTGACTGGAATGACTGTGCAAATATGCAATGAAAGTCTTACAAGTGCTCTGTGTTAACCACCGTAGAATTCAGTGTTTGTGTACTCATCGGTTTTTAAAATGACATTCCTTCCATTGCAGAAAATGCAAAGTGTAGACAGTCATATTAATATGCATGCAGAAAAGCAAGACCAACCAGAGCAGCCAGCAGACTGAAAAATAGCCCAATTATGACTTCATGGCAGTGCTAGTAATCTCTTCCTCTATCTGAGCCAGTCAGATACACATATGTAAAATTAACAGAGGAATGCTGACTCACTCCTCTCAGGATAAACTACCATACAATTAAACTTAGTGGTTTTTATAATGTTGACACTTGATTCCTGTGGAAGTTGTTCTGATAGATGCAGGAAAATGGTATGCTGCCATGTTTAAGTGCTCAGTTCCTGAATGAAGCCATGCACAGGACAGCATTGCCCCCTTGTGGAATGGTAGTTACCATATGGTAATATCCTAACCTTAGAGCAGCATAATCCCTCATAACTGACCTTAGTATATAAGATGCAAAGAATATGGGTTAAGGTTATCGTTCCCATATTGATTACTGCTCAAGGAACGGAACAACAGCTGTCATATATATATATATATTTTTTTTTTTTTTTTTTTTTTTTTTTTTGTTGACCAAATTTATGAATGAATTTATGAAATTTAATTTAAACACGCAAAAAAATCTTATACATTACATTGAGGATTGCATTCATTACATACTGCACATTTCAAAAAAATATGTCCAAATGTTGAAATGATGTGATCTGCATGGTGAAGGATGGCCTATATGAACATAAGATATAATGTCCAGTTCACACAGGCGGCAGCATCACTGAATAAATAAGTGGCATTTTACTGCTGAATTTATTTGGTTGACTTCATCTACAGAATGAAACCATAACATTACTCTCATCATGTGCATATTGTCTCGTGGTTTGGTCATCATTTACATGGATGACCTGCAGTGGTAAATCCACGTTGACTGATGACCATGTGCTCTGTGAAAAAATGAAAAAGAAAGTAGTATGGACCATACAAGATCAGAAAATGCACCGTCACTCCCAGGAAGTAACTTGGGGGATGAGGAAATAACTTCCAAGGTGTTCGTCAAGTTATAGATTACTTATTCATATTTTGGGAGAAAATGGATGCAAATGTAATTCTGTTATATTATGCCATATTCTATTTAAATGCTATTTAAATCTTAGTACAATTTCTGTCAATGACTACTCCACTTGCACCAGTTATGTAACATAGACATAGGGTTGGACATAGATGTACAGACAACTTTATTTGACACTTATTAAAGCGCAGTCATAAATATTAATAAAGCTTAATTCTAAAAGATCTATCACATGTTGGCATGTGCAGTGAACCACAGGATCACATTTTTCTATGATGCATAGACAACATCTCAGTTTGTGGCCATCTCTTGTGACAGCTCAGTGGTTGCCATGGTGACTCATAAACACATATTTGCAGGACTCCAGGCAAAAGATGAATCCCTTTTAGGATTTTTCACACTGAACAAGAAAGAAATAAAGATGTGAAGTTTTTGTAGTTTTTTCCTGGAAATATTATAAGCAGATTTTAAATAAAATATTTGCTATATCATAATATCATTTTCTAGTGATCACAATTCATCTAACCATCCTAACCACCCATACATCACCACCACCATCACACACAGATTTCAATCTTACAGAAGAGTTAGTTTGTTGCTTTTGGATTGGATTGTTGTTTGAATACCATTTATTCTGGAACAAACCCAAATTTGGGTTGAGTCCTGTCAGCTGATTGCCACCCTATAACATCTGGCTACAGTGCCTGGAACTTTTCAAGTAGAGATATTACAAACAAAAATGTAAGCGATTAAACAGCATGCTTACTAAATGGTAAGAGAACAGAATGAGTTGATAAAAATAATAAGAAAAAACGACTTTAAATTGTTAATATTAACAGCTCAGTTTGTATCATTTTCTGAGTTTCTGCATTCCTTTGACTTGATGCTCTCTTTAGTTGTTGAGGCTCTGAATTTTGCACTGAGTCTAATAAACCATCAGCTGATTAATGAAGACAGCCAAGCTAGAATGTTGCAAATATCAGTTCTCAAATGCTACACTTTAATGTCACAGTAACAATGTATGTATGTAGGTATTTATGTATGTATGCATGTATGTACATAATTTGGAGAGTTTTGGAGAATTTTACCTTGAGTCCACCCATATCTGGTTAAAGTGAGGCCAGCCAATCATATTTGCTGTGTGACATTTTAAAAGCACATGCCTACTTCCTGCTTTCTTAGTCCTATAGAAGATCTACACAAAGATCGAAACACTGTTCAGCACCTAGATACTCAATGGATGTGCATGCAGTATCCCACACAGTAACAAATGATACCATACAACATACAGAACAGAGTATAGAAGAAGAGAAGAAAGATGGAATTAGGCAATGAAAAGTAGGACTAAACATATAAAATAAGATAAGATTTTCTAAAACTGAAATCAGCTGGCAAGCATGAACTCTGTTTCACATCCACCTTTCGTCTCTTTCGTGCTGCCTGCCACGACAGGGGTTGAGTTCAGTTCCTCATGATAGACCACAAATTGTTCTCGTTCTCTTCACCACATGCAGAACTTCTCCATGTTCCACCCTCTGAAGAACCTGTATTGTTCTCCTACGGCAATATAATTTAGTAATAATTTAGTAAAATAACTAAACCAATAAAGAAAAAAAATCATCAAAAAACTTAAAATGTATCTTTTACTGAAGTGAGTATGAATGTGGAAATCCTGCAATAGTACTTAATTATTGTTATGATTGTTGTTTTGTTGTTATTTATTATTGTTGCTGTTGTTGTTACTTAAACAAAACAATCCCAGTTCAAAGCTAACTTTCTCACTTTTTCTGGAGCTTTCCATAGCACTCATTGGTGGAATATAATTCATCAAAATGTTTTGTTTATGTGAAAGCTCCGTATGATTTTATCCATACAATTATAATGCTATTAGTGCACTATGTGGGAGGCAATATAAATTGTTACAAATTAGCCTTCTCTTTCCTCTATAGAAAATCAAAACACACAGAATATGACCAACAAAGTCTTACAAAAAATTGAATTACCCTTTAAGTGAACAGCTTTTTTTATATATACACATAGGTACAGAGTTAAATATCCCTGCAAATACAGAGGAAGCAACACTGTCCTAGCTTGTAAGAACCTCATAAACCCTTTCATTGGGGCAATTAAAGACAGGAAAGGTCTCCAAGAAAGGAGAGCTGCCTGTTGATGAACACTATATATACCGTGATCCAGCCCATTTTACACACTCTGGCTCTCACACACTTTTTAATATGTGAAGGAACAATGAAATAATTTGTCTGTTACAGCAGCATATGGCAGCTTTTTTTTTTAAAGAAGATGTGGTGCATGTGGTATGTACAGATTCACTGGCTGTTGAAGCTGGATCTAAGACTGATGATTTTTCGTATTTAAAAAGTCATCGTTATTGTGCAAGAAATTGCCAAAATCACCTACAATATATTTTATGCACCTGTTGCATCTGCAAAGGCACTGCAGACAAGCTCATTCTCCACTAACTGTACAAACAGAAACTCATACATAAAACATTCAGGGGTTATACACCTAACTCATGGCATTCATTCATAAAAAGTTCCATAAAAGAGACTAAACCTTGCACCCTAAATAGAAAATCCAGGCCATGCAGCCACAGTCTCTCTCGAGACAAATGTGCTTTGTCCTGTTTTCTCTGTGTGGTTTGTGCTTTTGTTGTGCACAAAACCTATTCTTTTCTCTTCCATACCTGTTGACACAAAAACTGTTTCATTCAGTTGACGTTGACAGGTGGAACAGTAGGGTAGCAAGTAATTTGCTCTGAGGTCTTTAAAAATATTTTTATACGTTGGTACTTTTCCACATGCATTATGTTTAAAATATATTTTGTTCATCCATTTTCATAAAACAAACAATGGCAACAAAAAACACACATAAAATGGGCTCAGACATGTACATAAAATAAGTAATGGAAATGACAAGTGAACAAGAGATGTTTAAAAAAAATGGGAGCAATAAAAAAAATTGAGAAGGCAAACAAATTAAAAATAAAATGAAATAGCTGCCAGTTATGCATTAGAGTTTTATACACCAAGTCTCAAACAAGGACCATAAGAAAGTAAGTTGATGAATTATTCATACTGCAGTCTTGTTGTTACCAAATCCTGTTAGATATCGCTCACCTTTTCTCCAGCCAGTTTGAGCTCCTGAAGCTTGGGGGGTGCTTTAGAAGCCCTCAGGCTAAAGGAGCATAGCATTCTTATTTCAACAAAGTGACCAATCCACATATGGACTTGAACCGTTGCACTTTTAGTTTCCACTCCTAAGTTTTGTTTTGTTTTTTTTTAAATGTATTGCATTTTGTATTATATGTGTTTTATTTTTTATTTTGTTTTATTTTGGTGTTATTTTTCACCTCTGTGGACAATAAAGATTTACCTTCATTCTTTAACCTTTATATCATTTCATATTTGTTGTGGCTTTTTTAGGCAAACTTTTTTAAACTCATGATCATGAATAAGAAACGTTAAATATGGAGATCTAAATGAAGAAGTTTAGTTTATCATACAGTAATACAAAATGGCAGAGGAAGCCCTCTAAGCAAGTATTATCATTTAAATGGGTGAAAATAAGATATGAAACAAGCAACTTTATAATTTTGTTCTATTTCTGCTTTTTATTTACATTTTAATATTTTGTTAATCATTTGCCCATTATAGTTGAATGTGTCTCTACATCTGTACCACCTGACTGATGTCAAATGAACCTACAGCCAACATGGATTAGTCATCATCATATGATCTATTTTCTTTTGCTTTGGTTGAACAATGTCACGTGTGGTTAACATATGACTCTGTATGTCATATCTTAACTGAAAACAGACATTGGTTGTGACAGAACATAGCTTATATCTTTATCTACTTTGACCATATAACCCCTCCCTCATTTATCTTATAGTATCACCATCCACAATATAGTTTTTAACCTTGGTTACATTCTTGGTTTAGTGTTGTTATTAAAAGTTCAACCTGTTGTTTAAACAAGTCAGAGGGGGCAACACGGGGGGCATATGCTAATATTAACAACCTATAAAGCAGATACATAAAACCATTTCGCTTTTTTTATTTTTAAGTTGCAGATAAAAAAAAAAAATACTATTCAATGAGAAGAGCAGAAGTGCTGAACTGATACCGAAAGTATGACGGAGATTTTAAAACTGTTATTAAAACTATGCGGAAATTCTCAAATGCCACCTGTCAGCAAGATCAAAAATAGAGTTATTACTTGGAAATAGCTCGATATAATGGTAACCGAGTCGTAGTGTGTTGCTGAATCGTTGCGGCAATAAACGGAGCAGTACAGACGAGCAGACCTCAGCTACAACATCCGGGCAATAGGCAAGCTTGCGCAGAAACGGAATGGCGGAGGTAAGTGAGCGAAAACGAGGAATGTAATGACCCAAATGATAGAGAATCTGGACCGATTGTAAGACTTGTGTCACTCCGTACGGTACACACATCTGTCGGCGGTTTCACCGGGCGGTCAACGCCGGGTGAAAGAGAGCTACAGCGGGTGTAAAACTGGAGGAAGGGGAAGAAGAAATGGAGAAGCTCTCCGGCGTATCGCCTCTCTCCGCGTTCTTGCCTTTAAAGAGCCATTCCCTCTGCCTTGATAGTAAAGCCGTAGGAAACAATAGGGTGCCCGGCGGGGTCTCACGCGGTGGTGCTGAACTATTTCAGGTGCGCACTGTATGTAAAAAGTTGTGAGAGGTGACGTGACTCGGCGGTGGTAAACTCGCCTTTGCTTTCGGAAATATTGTGAACTAGTTATTTCCTTCTTGTGCCACTCGTAGTGAGCCGGAGAGAGGAAGAGACGTTCAGCACCAAGTCACAGGAAAGCGCCCCTGGTCAGACAGACAGCGCCCGACGGGCAGGGAGAGGCACGCCACATTAATATTTAGCTTTCCACTGGACTTTTAACACTTCTTTATACAGAATAGAGTCGTTTGAAGTGTAATCTAGTTCGAGGAGTGTTGGCAGTCTACCTGCACTGAGGTGGGATTGTTTGGATCCTCAATGGCCTCTTTTATACCCCCCAAAGTTTTCAAGTTCTTCACTTTTGTGCTGAACTCTTACGTATGTGGCCTCAATTGCACGCCTTCATCAGACAC
This sequence comes from Rastrelliger kanagurta, assembly GCA_024605255.1. Lineage (NCBI taxonomy): Eukaryota > Metazoa > Chordata > Actinopteri > Scombriformes > Scombridae > Rastrelliger > Rastrelliger kanagurta. The sequence goes on along the minus strand of JANJYQ010148610.1, from coordinate 8,133 downwards.
ATGACCCACTTTGTCTCAATTCCTTTAGCCAAAAGCGTGAATTAAAAAAAAACTACTTTGACATGCTGAATATGTTCATCTGGAAAACATATGAACAACTATTTTGTTATATTATCATTGAGATGAATTTTACATAAATGTTAAGCATTATGAGTGCAGTGTTGTAATAATTCTGATAGAAATCAAAAGAAAAAACACTATATGGCTGTATTAAAGGTGCAACAGAGTGCCACAATCTGTTGCAGAGTATGAACAATTTGTGTTCTAAAAGCAGGTTCCAGGAGTTAAAAAGGCTGTCTCACCTGCTCTGTAATGGGATGAGCCATTATCAACCACTCATTGATCCCTCATATGTTGTTTGTGTGTATTATGGGTGTGCACAATTATATGAATGTGCTTTTCTAGTGTAATGCATCTCCCTGCAGCTTTACATGACTTTTGAATGCTTGTTGTGTGTTTGTCCATGTCAAGCTGTGTCTGTAGGTGGATGAAAGTCCTCTGAAACGAAGTGTGGAGGTCGTGGCCTTGTGGAGATCCTGAGGTACAGCAATGAAGACCCTCAGCAGGAGAAGTAGAAGTCTGAACAGGAGTTGGAGGAGAACTCTCCTCGCCCCATGAAGATGGCAGCACAATCCCACACTGTATGGTCAAATTCTGTTATGTCTATGTTTGTGTTTAAGTTAGTTACTGTGTGAAAGCCACAATCTCTTCAACTATATAATAGTGCGATTATAGAAACTTGATATTGTAGCGACCTGCCCTACTGCATCACCTGCATACCATTATTCACATTAAAGAACCTCCTGAGATATTGTTTGCTATAATACCATTATATCTACTATAATAAGTTTGTATTTAAACTTAAATGACTAACCTAATAAACCTAATGACCATCTTGTAGTCTAATTGTAGTGTAATTGCTTTGATAGTTATATAAAGTTAGATTTACATTAAATTAACATTTTGGAAACATTTTTGGAAATGTTAAACACCACTGAGGAAGCACGACGTGTATGCGGCTATTCATGCAAATACTAATATCTTAATTCAGTACAAACAGATAAAATAGATATGAATGGCATGATTTTCACACATATTTAGATAATAACGAGCAGAAAACTCTTTACTAAAGTTGTAAAGAATATCAAAGAATATAATCTGCTGACGCATATTTTACAGTTTATTTTTGACCATTAAACTTTGTTTTGATGCTAGTTCCAGATCTATTTTTTTTTAGATTTTAAGTTAAGTTGGTGGTTTTGCCTCATCATAAAATACACCCTCATATCTGTACATTGACTGATGTGTTGTAGATTTTACTCTGCATTCTTTTCATCTGTGTTAATGTTACTCACATTTCTATGATTGTCAGTTAAAGTTGACAGGCATTTGTCCTTTGTGTATTTTTGGGATGCCTTTTGTTTTGGACACTTTACAGTAACTCTGCAAACTACGTTGTTTGAGTTAACAAGAGTGTCTTTGAGGTATTTGGTGGAGGGTATTTTCAAGTATTGTGGCAGTAATTTAGATATTTCTATGGTTTCTATCCCTCTTCTGCCACACTTTCACTGTCTTCCTTTGTTGTAGGCTAGTGAGCTTCCTTTGGAGGAGCTGCTGGCTCTGTGCGGCTACACGGTGCCAGATCCAGAGAAGCAGACCTGTCACCTGGCTGCCAGCCTGCCTGACATGACACTGGACAAGGTGAGATACAACCTGAGGCATATCAGCACATATTCATATTCATTACATATCAGCACTAATACTCTTTTCTTATTAGTATTTTGGCCATTGGTGATTGGTTGAATTTATATTTAGAAATCATTACAGAATGAAGTGCTTAGGATTCAGTTACCCAAATATGTGTGTCCAGTATCAAACAACATGGGATTCCAAGGAAGATTGTTGATAAATGAAGCATGTTTAGTGCATTCTGTTCAACTGTGTTCTGCTACTCTGTTGTTCTTTATTTTTTATGTTCAGGATCAAATAACTGAGGACCTCTTTCCTGGAGAGGAGGAAGAGGAATCATCAGCCGATGATCTCACTCCCTCAGTCACCTCAAACACCTCAGACCTGCTCCAACGCCTGCAAGGTAAGCCACATGAAGACAACATAAGACATGATTTTATGACTTTAAACTGATCTAAGATGCTTCGCTGAGACACTTTCATTCACAGCTTCAGACCCATCTTCATATCCCATTTTCCATTAGCCATTTTCTTATAAGAACTCGCGCGGTCGTACTGAAGGAGAGCAAATTCCTGAAGTCTCTTGTTTGGGTATTTTCTCTAACTGCAACTTGTTCCATACAGACGGTGGACAAATTACAGGAAATAACAACATCAAGTGTCTTAATGAGGTGTCGGGCTGCTAGAACAGCTTCATTTCTACTTGGTGTTGAGTTTCTGAACTCTACTGGAGGGATGAACACCATTCTTCCTAAAGATATTGCCTCATTTGGTGTTTTGACAATGGAGCACAGTCTAACCCATCAGTCCAAAATCTCCCGTAGCTATTCAATTAAGTTTGCGATCATTCAAAGACCCTTCATGACTTTTGCATGGGGGTACTGTCATCCTGGAAGAGACCACTCCCATCAGAATAGAAATGTTTCATCATAGGATAATATTGACCATCACAACAGCTTTGTATTGATTTGCAATGACCCTTCCTTCTAAGTGGACTCAAACCATGCTGGCAAATTGCTCCCTACAGCATAGCAGAACCACCTGACCCCTTCACTGTATAGCTTAAATATTCAGGTCTGTGCCAGTTTTTCTTTGTCACCCATCTGTATACATAGATGCTGCATGGTTCATGAAACCTTTTTAATTTGTTTGTTCTTGAATGAGTTTAAATGTAATCTAGCAATCTTCCCCTGGTAGTGATTCTGTTTGAACATAGATACAGTGTTGGTGCTGAGTCCACAAAATATCAGAAAAACTGAAAACACGACAGGCACAATGCATTTATACCCTTATTTATCGACGTTCAGTCAGGGCATAGTGAGGGAAAATAGAGAAGCTGTCTTGATCCTTTTCTTTGATTCTGTTATCTTTTATGTTTGCTGTTTTATCCTGAATTTTATTTTATACTGATTTATATATTGCATTTTTTCACTTTTATGTGAAAAAAAAGTTTAAGTCTTTCTATAATTTCCAACTTACTGCTGCAAGGGCGATGTTTCAATTGATGAGAAGAGCTTTCTTTTTTTTCTTTTTATTCATCTTAGCTGGACTTAGAGTTAAATAATGGCTAATTATAAACTGAAAAGTAAAACCAATGAAGTTCTGGAATGTTGTTTGAGAAAAAGCAATAATATCAATATATGAATGAGATAGTTGGTTTCAGCCACTGTCTACTTTTTTTGTTTGTTGGTCGCCTTGTTTGTGGAGCAGATTATTTGTTCTGCATGCCGCCATGCAGAACGAATAATCCACTCCACACACTGAATCTACACCGTTCAGCCATTTATATGTGCCAGGAAGCAGATCATTAATTGGCGTAAACGACCTCTTTCAGTCCGACCGAAAATTTAAAACGGTCCAGGTGAATCAGATTTGCTAAAGTGGTTACATGAGACATTTTGAATCTGATTCACCTGTTGATCCGATCATAAGTAGGAATTTTGGATCCATGTAAATGCAGCTAATGTCTCCACAGTTGTTGAATGAAACAAGGCCTAAATCAGTTGGAAATTGAAAAACGGATCACATGGATTTGTCCTCTCTCAGGTGGAGACAAAGACACATTAGTCAGCTCAACAGATGAGGACTCAGATGATGCCTCTATTCCCTCCAATGAAGAACACAAGGTAGGCTTACAACAAAACACATCTTATGATCAGACTCCATTGATTTGTTTTACTGTTGGCCTGTTTTATTAAAGGTTTGCATGTGTAAAATATGTGCAAACTTGACATCACCTACTAACAACCTACTAACATGAGGTTTGTGTCTTTCAAATGAGCAAGATAGTATGTGCTGTCCATTTTAGTATGTTTGCCATAATAAATATGCAGTAGGGTGCATTTTAAGCCCATTGTGCAAAATACAGGGAGGGGAAAATGCAAATATGTTATGAAGCACACGCATTGTGATTTACCACACTCAAAGGTAATTTTGCTGATGGTAACTATGTCTATAAATAATATGTTTTAAGG
>JANJYQ010148552.1:0-12313 GCA_024605255.1 Rastrelliger kanagurta | reverse complement strand
ATCTGTTGCAACATTCATTTTCTCTAATACCCCAACATGCCTTTTCTCTATCACAGACATCGTTATGGAGGAGGCTCCTACCACTCCTACTTCTCCTGCTAGAGGTCTGACGCCTCCCGCTAATACAGTGATTACTCCTCCTCCTCTTCCTCCTCCGATGCCCCCCACTCTCTCAGGCCACTCAGCCAGAGAGGGACAACTGGAGGAGTGGAAGTGGAGGAGCAGCAGGAGGAAGCAGAGGTCTGACAAAGGAGGTATTATCTGTCCACACCCAGTAGGAAGAGCAGGCATTCCTCCACCGCTTTAAGGTCACTTACATAATCATCCTTATCTTAACTGGTGTGATATTTGATTTAAGGAGTAGTAGGTGGGTATAAAGCTAATCAATAGCAGTTCTGATTGTTGATTAATCATTGTCAAATAAAACTAAAAATGCCAAACATCTAGTTTGACAGTTGTCTACATTCTCTCCTTGACATTATTGTAAGTTCAATACATTTTGGTTTTGCACTGGTGGTTGAACAAAACTTACAATTTGGAGACATCACTTTGGGCTCTCAGAATTTCATTTTCTATGTTAAAAAGATCGAATGGTGATTGCTTTACTAAATGTGTTTGCAGTTCACTATAAAGCACCTTGATGGGACTTTCATTGATCACATCGTGAAACTAAGGATGTCAAGCAAAATTGTTGCTGTTCAACTTTAAAATCTTTTTTGTGACCAGAATCCCCCCTCTTCCAGTCCCGATGCTCCTCTCCTCTCAACTTGCTGCAGCTCAAGGAGTCTCCTAGCAACCGGTTGGAGGTTGCCACAGCCCTGGCTGCTTCACAGCAAGCTACCCCCTCTGTGCAAGGAGGTGCAGCTGGGAGACCGAGCTCACCTAACCAGAGGATCTCTGATGACATCTCCAAGGAGAATGAAAATGTAAGTTCACAGATGTTCAGGAGAGGAGTTAATATTTCAGGTTTTTAATGATTAAAAATACTCAAGGAAGAAATCAAATTTCATACCAGATGGCCTGTTTCCTTCCCAGGAAGGCTCACACCTTTTATCAACAAACACTGAACTTGCACTCACAGTGTAAAGGTTCTTACCCGCTGACTGTTAGGGAACACTTGGTCTAACAACTTAGCCAGTGGTACACATCTAATTTTAAATATAATTTATCCCTAATGGTAAAAGCAGTTAAGTTTATTCCTTGTGACTCATTTTATTATTACAGAATGGTGTGTTTAACAAAGACTTAAATTATCATTGTTCAATTCTATATTGAAACTCCAGGTTAAATGGATTCCACCCAAATTATGGACAAGTAAGACTTTAAACAGTGATTTATTTCTCAGTGAAATGACAAGGCTATACCTGACCCTGAATTATCTTGGAGTCATTTCACAGATGTTTTTTTAAGTCCTATAGTAAACAACCATGCTCACCTTTAGAAATAGAGGGTAAAAAACAGATTGAATCTTAGATAGGCAGATCTTAAAACAGCTGAGAAACAAATTGAAACTGCATTCACCTCAGGTGGAATTACAGCCTTTAACAATATTTGTATACTCAACTCTTTTCTCTATTAGGGTGAAACTAATAAGTCCAACCAGGATGCCATGTCCACATTCAGCGACTTGCTGGAGAGACTTGCAGTTAACAAAATAAAACAATGCACAAAACTTCCTCATAATTATATATCACCTTTGACAGCCAGGGCAGCCACACCAGCAAATATTTTGGTAGTATCGACTCCTTGGAGAACGACCATGCTCGCAAACAGCCAGCAGAGGGCAGCAGCAGCAGTGGTGGAGATGGGGGTGAGGAGCAGTTGATTAAATGTGTCCTGCAGGATCCCATCTGGCTGCTGATGGCTAACACTGATGACAAGCTCATGATGACATATCAACTGCCTGTTGCTCTGGCACTTTTCCAATTTGTATTAAAGGTTTAAATAGGTACCAGAAAAAAGCAATAAATTAATAAACAGAAGTTGGGCATCATCAAGTTTTAAAAATGTGAGTGACATGATTCTCATTTCACAGGAGAATTTACATGAAAGAAAAAAAAGACCTTGAACCAGTCCCACCATGTTCATACCTGCTATCCAGCAGACAGCAGCTGCCAGTCAGGTATATTATGACAAAACTAGCTGTCAAGAAAGGACAGTCAGCTATGCAGAATATGAATATGCAGAAACAGCAACCCAGGTGCACCACATTGTCCTTGACGTTTTTATCTATCCTGTTCAGGGTTCAGCTAACAAGGAAAGAAGGGATTGTATTCACTCACCTCAGACTATTTTTCTCTTGTTGAATGTTTCAAAGGGTTGTAGGATCCTGTATCCACCTAGGTCCTGTTTTCTTTCAAAGACTATATTTAGTTTTTGTCATGTAAACCTTGTTCCATATAACTACGGGCCACTGTCACTGGTCTATCTATAACACAGGCGTGATTGCAGTTAATTGAGATGATGAGCATAAATTGTAAAACACATTTTGGGCATGTAATATAGAACTTTAAGGAACACACTGTAATTTTCAAATGTTTATTGATTTAATTGATTGGTTTGTGTGACTGTTTACTTTTACATCTAACACTCCAACTAAAGATAAAGCAACATTCACCCAACATACAAATAAAAAGTACAGTACAGTGAAAGCAATGTTGACTTTATTTTGTGAGTGCTGAGTATATTTTTATACTTTCATCCACTGCAAACAGAGTATAAATGCCCAAAAGTGTTTTGTGTAATATTTTAAAAAAGATTCCAAAATAAAAGATTAAAATTGTGTTTAACATTTGCAGAAGAATTAACAATCACATCACAGCCTTTTAAGTATTTTCTGCATGTGAGCGGCATACAGTTTAAAATGGTGGGGCAACGTGGCAATCGTCAGAAGACTGACCTGGACTTCTCTTCGGCAAGCATTAGTTTGCGGATTCATGTGGCCCCCACAGTGAGAAATGAACAATGCCTCTGAGAAATGATTCTCTCACAGAAACATCACCAGACAGTATTTTCCCAAACTGCCAGCACCCTGAGGGGCTCCGGAGAGTTTTTGTGTTGCCAGTACTTTCTCATAGTGGTGAAGTGGAATTTTAGAGGAAGTGGATGTAGCTCTAAAAAAAAAAAAACGTCTTTTCTCTTTTCCTCTCTGTTCCTTTTCTCTTCCTCTTACTGTTCTGGTCATGTGGTGTCAGTGGTGTCTGCAACAGTTTCTTCATATTGTTGTGAAATTCTTTGTACAAGAAAGACAATAAAATGGCTTGAAAGGCATTTGAATTTAACGTCTGTTTGTCATACAACTAACTGCACAGTTAGTTGTATGATTATATCTCTTTGCAGTCTATTTTTGTCAACGGGTGTTTTGCAACAGTTGGCCTGGATACACAGGACTGTCCAGAATGAACTGGAAGCACAGTGCAGATCAGGGCAGCTGAACCACAGTCTCCTTCTATTCAAGTGTGGTTTCTACCCAGAGTGGTCACCACAGCTTAAAAAAGACAAAAGGCATGGCCTCATTTAGACATGTTTTAACACTAAGCAGCATAGTTGACTTCATTGCACATAATTATAACAATGACGATGACTGTTATGTACTGTATGTTTGTCATTATGCGCCAAATAGCTGATGTTAATAGACCAGCTTGGAAGTTCATTTAAAAAGATTAAATTAGGTGCACTGAAACCAACTTTTTACAATGATGATTGACCTTTGTGTGTCAAAACAACATATATTTTGGTGTAGAATGTCTCAAGTCATCCATATTTAATTTTAAGAGTCCTCTGCTTCTACTTGGTTTGTAACTTCTGTACTTGTCATTCTTCCCTGCATTATAAGTGTACCAACTAGTCAATTTCCACCTTTGGAAATTCCATGGAAAGGAATTTAATCTTCATAATTAAACTTCAATTGTTCTAGCAGCTGCCTGCAAGATAGGAGTCAACATATAACGGCTTGGTGGGATTGCATTTATAAGTGCAAACCTCAGCTTCCTAATATGTACACAATGGCGGTGCTAAAATAATGAAATTAGCGGCTACAACTAGCTGTTTTTGGTTTATGACTTAATACCTGCAAAACTTTTTAAATAAATCACAGCTCAAGATATATACAAAATTGGGCAACAACACATTTTTGTTCAGGAGATATGTATAACTGACTGCATAGGGTTTATCATCGTATCATATCCATCCTCTAGGAAACATGAATGTCTGCTTTTTGTGATAATCCATCCAGTAGATGTTGAAACCTGCTGGTGGTGCAAGTCTGGGGATCTGGAAAGTCTATTCATATCTGCTAATATCATGGTCATGTCCATCTATGACATTTTACTAAAAGCGTCACCTGTTTGTAGCACTACATCTCCAAAAGTCATTGTCTTCCCCATACTTGGGGCACCATGTGGAATGTCAGCACAACATTTAATGATAATCCATCAAATAGTTTAGATATTTCAGTCTAGTGGTGAAAAAACCAAAATTGCTAACAGGGCTAGAAAAAAAACCTGGCTTATATAGCTCCTGGTGCAGTGAAGTGGTCATTAAAACACACTCACACATCCAACAGTAGCAGTCTGTCCATCACCCTTCACACCAGCAGAAACATACAGTTTTCATATATTCCATGACCTGGTAAACAAGAACAACACACACCTGGAACATAAGCACACTGTGTAGTTGCACTGTATGTACATTATATTTGGTCATGGGTGAGTGTATAATGTAATTAATGTTTTTTCCTGTTAACCCATGTCAAACAGCCTTCTGTTCTCTCAATATCACATTCATCTACCTTTTTCTTTCTTCTCCTTCCCTCCATAACACACCACCTTCACACCCATCACTTCCCTCCTCTTCCTCTCTCCCTCCCCTCCCATTTTGAACCTTGCGTCTCTCCACCCCTCCAACTCTGCTTCTCCCTCTTTCCTCCTACCTCTTCTTCCCCTCTCACGTCTTTCCTAATCTCAGAGGAGAGCAGGATGGAGGACAGGGTGTGGACTCTGTATCTTGTCATTTTGACACTGGGATGGACCGAGGCTCAGAGTCAGACCAACTTCACCAGGTAGGCTGAGGTGTGTGTAGGATTTATTGCATGTGCGTCAGTGCATTTGTTTTCTTTCCTACATCCTGCATGTGCACATGTGGCAACTAATCCTAACCTACAACTGTGTGTGTATTTTCCTCTACTGGTTACAGTATTGTGATTACTGAGAGTGCAACAGAAATAGAGGTTTACAGTAGTAAGATGTGGTTGCCATCCCATAAACACACAGAGAGGCTGGTTGGACACAAAATTACAGCATGCTGTAATTGATGTAGTGAAAATGGGAAAATGTACAGTAAGTCCGATGTTTGTGTGAAAAAATAAATAAATAAAAAAGTTAGTTTCTTACTATATGGAAGGTCATTTGAGCAATGCCTCAGTGCCCAATTGTGCCTTCCACATGATCTTGGTGTTTGCACAGCTACAGCTACTTCCACACATGTGCTGTAAATTGAGCATGGCCAATATGCTCAATGCTCAATTGCTCAAATGGCCCTCCATATGATCTTAATGTTTGCACAGCTATAGCTACTTTCACACACACAGGGTGTAAATTGAACATGAGAGACAAACAAATGCCTGTGGGCTGCTCAGTTCCAGAGGGTCAGAAGGGAGGGACTCCACCACCATAGGATATTTTGGCCAAAATGTGGCCTTACAGTACCACAGGAGACATTCAACACATGCCTGAATGACATTACAGAGAGAAAAAAGGGACTATCATGGTTTGATCAAAGAAAATCAGTCCTCACAATGTAAAGGTGATTTATTTTGCCCATTTTACAAGAAACTTACATAAAAATAAAACTTGAATCAGAGAAGTTTGAAGTTAAAATGCAGCAACAGTGTAAAACAGGAAACTACTGACCAGATGCCACAGCAGCAAACATCTAAATTAATGAGTGTGGGGCCGATGACTGCTGCAAAATTAAAAGTTGGGGCTGGCCAAGCTTTGATGTGTGTGCGAATAGTGGGTGGGTATGTCGCCACACTCCATGTGTAAGCAGGCTGTTGTGTGAGCATTTTGAAAGTGCCTGTCTACTAAATGTGTTATGTCTATCGACAACTTTCTTGTGGTTAAGTGCATGTGGAGAAAACTCACAGCAAATATAATGTATATGTTGACAGTCTTCATGGCTTACTTTGAATTTTATGAAAAAACATAAACCGGGAAAATTCATTGGGAACCTCCCTGCACTCAGAGAACAGAGGCAGACTGTGCCGCTGTGGTTTGCAGCGTGTATGTAAACGTGTGCAGGGGCTCAGCCTCAGTACTCACAGTATAGCTGCATTTTCTGTCAGTGCAGTGATTAAAGTTAAAACTTGAACTGCAGTTAGTGCTAATGGTTATATCATACCACTTTTTCTTTCTCTTTCAGGCCGATCTTTCACTGTGGAGGTCATCTTGTTGTAGACTCAGGCATTGTGGCCAGTGAAGGCTTCCCAAGTCACTACAAACCTAACAGTAAATGCACCTGGTACATCACCGTGAGTCATTCTAAGATCACTACACCTTTCTATTGACCCCAAAATGAATTTAAGCTTAAGTGCAATATATGACAGTGTCATCACAGTTTTATTGCATGCATGAATGGTCATAGTTCAATTTGAGAGTTCTTGAAAATCCTTGTGATTTGAAAAGAAAAGAAAAAAAAATTACAAATGAAAAAAACAAAACAATATCCAATCCACAATCACTTTCATTTATATTGTGTAATTAGAACCAATCAAAACTGTACTGGTGTGTAATGCGCTTGATAACTGACTTTACTGTTAGCTTTATTGCACATGTTGAGGCAAATATATTACATTTTATCATCCTTATTAGTATATAGACATCTATTGATGTAATTTACATGACATCAATATCAATCAGAATTAGTGACAACAGAGATACTAATCTACAGTATAGTGCAACCTATAACCTTGCACCATTGTATTTGAGTTTCCAAATTCTGTATGTATATATAATTTAAAAAATATTGCTCATTAAAAAAAAGTTGTGTCCAGAGCATGCACATATTTTAGATTTTTGCCAAATAAGTCCCACTGTGTAAAATTTTGCATTTTCTTATGTACTACACATACACACACATACATAAAAGCCCCAAACAAACAGGTAGCTTAACAGCACAGCACATTAAAATATTTAGAGTGAAAGTTCATGTCGCAGTTCTGTGTTTACAGCCGGTGCATGTCCACAAGTGATGTAGCTGTTGTTTCTACTGATGCCAAAATAACCAAGAACTCCAAAATCTCAGTTTACTTGTACAGAGTAAACTTCTGGGTGTTGATTATATAGAGAGTAGTGAATGAGTAAATGCAGGAGTGATTTTGGACACAGTTTAAATGTTTGGTAGTGTAATTTAAGCAATTCTGTGTAACTTTTGCTGGACTGTGACCACTGTGGCCAGAGTGATAATATAAAAGTACAAAACAATCATAAAGTCAAAAAACTGGAGAACTTAAAAGGGAACTGTTAAGAAGCAGGTTTGTCTGTGGTGTGCAAAAAAGTGTTATTTATTGACACAAACAATAATTTAACAATAACAACTTTAGTCAAAGTTGAAGAAAAACTCTACTACTCTCTACTACTACTACTTCTTCTTCTGCTGCCAGCGTGGACCAGCTTTTATCATTTTAGCTGCACCTAGCTAGAACGTATGATGTTCTCAGGTGACACAGGGTGAACTAGACTAACGCAAAGCTTTTGTAGAGTGCAGAATAAACAACAAAAGAAGATTGCTATGCCACTGATTAGAGTCAATATGGGCACACATTCACATCCCTGAGAGCGCCAACAGTCATTTACCACAATACACATTTACCCTTCCTTCTAACATTGTAACCTAAACCCTAAAAACATCATATGTTATGCCTTCCAGGTCCCAGAGGGTCATGTGGTCATGCTGTCTTTCCGCCTCTTTGACATGGAGGCTGACCCCACCTGTCGCTATGACTACCTGGACGTCTACAATGGTCACTCCCGTTTGGTACAGAAGTTGGGACGTTTCTGTGGGACGTTCCGGCCCGGAGCACTCATCTCCACCTCAAACACTATGATGTTAGAGATGGTATCAGATGATGCCACAGGAGGAAGAGGCTTTCTGGCTTCCTTCAATGCTGGGAAACCACATGTGGAAGGTGTGACATGTCATCTCTCAATAGAAACATACTAGCAAGGCAATCTACAGGAACCTCTAGGAAAACTTAAAATCTCTCCATAAACAAGCTAAAAACAAAGCAGTTTCTCTCATGTTTAATATCTCTGGACAAAATGTATTTTCCTAATTTTAAAAAGCTTGAACTTTGGTGAATTAGTTTCATTTCCTCTCTTTATCATATTCCTTCTGTTATTCCTGCAGAGAATCAGTTCTGTGGAGGACGGCTGACCAAATCACAGGGTTCTGTCAGAACACCCAACTGGCCTAACTCTGATTATCCAGCAGGCATCAGCTGCTCCTGGCACATCTCCGTAGAGCCAAGCAATGTAGGCCAATCATATTACATTTCTGATTTGAATTATGTTTCCAACCAGGGATTTTAGTAGGTTCCTGCAATCTCTTAATGACTTCAGCAAGCATCCAGACCCATTCCTCAATGCCCATAAATCCAATTATTAGTTAGAAATCACAGTATAGGACAAGATTACATAGACAGAATAATACACTACCCTACTGTGCTCTTGAGATAATGCTTGTGAGATTTCTAAAAGAAGTATATGGATCTGCAGGCCATATTCTCTTCATAACCTCTTTTGACTGGTTATATTCCTGCTTATTTCAAGAATGCAACTGTTGAATCCTTTTCAAAAACAAACTTTCTTTAGACCTTAACTACCTGGATAATTTTAGACCAATTTCCAATGGTCTTTTTTTCTCCAAGGTTTTAAAAGAAAGTTGTTGCTGAACAACTGACTGTATTTTAAAAAGAAACTGACTCACTGAAACATTCCAGTAGGGATTTAGGGCAAACCACAGGACAGAGGCTGCACTCCTTTAAGTAAGAAATGAACTGCAAGTTTAGTTCTATTAGATATGAGTGCTGCATTTATCACTGTTGTTACATTTTATTGGAACATCTCCAACACTAGGTTGGCATCTCTGGTTCAGTTTTAAAGTGGTTTTATTTTTCTTTAACTGTAGCCATTGGAAAATTATACTCATTCTTAGTGATTGTGACTAGCGGGGTACCTCAGGTGCCTGTCTTTGGCCCCCTCTTATTCTCTCTCTCCATGTTACATGTTACCCCTGGGAAATGTCATCCACAAGCATAATATGAGTTGCTTCCATTCCTATGCAGATGAAACTATTTATAACTCTAACCGTAATGATTTTTAGTCAAATATACCAAACAACTGCATTTTGGCCTCAATTGCTGGATAGCACAGTAGTATTCACAGCTAAGTATTTACAAGAAGAAGGCAATTATTGTGCCTGACACAACCCGTATACATCAATACATCTAGTATCTCTATCTAAAATTATAGGCCCAAAGTGCAAAAATCTAGGTGTCTGCTTAGATAACCCACCATCAGCATCAGTCATCTAGTCTTGTTTATTGCAGCTCAGGGGACACTCCATGATCAGTTCATTTTTATTCAATAGAAATCTAGAGACAGTCAGATGTGTTTTTATTTCTTATTTGAACTATCATAAGTGTCTCTACTCATGCCAATAGAGACTACATAAATTACAGCTTGTCAAAAATGCAGCTGCCAGTCTCTTCACCAAAACCAAAAAAGAAAGCACACTACTCCTATTTTAGCTTCTAAGTACCTCTTCTGACATCATATGCCCAGTTGCAACCTGAGGTCCCCAGTCAAGGTTGTGCTAGCCATTCCACAACCTCGACTGAGGACCAAGGGTGACCGGCCCTCTTAGGGCCCAAATTCTATGGATCTCCAGAGGATATCAGATTGGTAAGCCCCTTAACCTCTTTTAAATACTTATTAAAGATAGATATTTTTGAGAAATGGTCTCAGAAATTGGGCTCTGAACTCAATATCACCCTTTAAGTCACTTAATAAAACCTATTATTAGTTAGGATCAGTGTCATTCTCTTAATTCATAATTATGTTCCCAACTCAACTTTATTTCTCCACTTATAGACAGTAAATAGTCCTTTACCTTTTCAGCCCCCTCCACTCCATTTATTTATTCTTCATGAACTAGATTTTTATTATTGGTATTAGTGGCTGATTGGAACGTTATATTAGCTTGCTGAAAAAGGCTTCCATTTGCCTAACTTATAGAAGTAAATGTGATGTTTGCTAGTCAATAGAACATCACATGAGTTGACAGTACATCCACTCCACTGGTGTTTCTACAAACATGTGAGAAAAAAATCATAGGTTTTTATTTTTGCATTATGACTACAATAAAAATAAACTGCTATCATTGTTTCTATTTCCTTACATGCAAAATCAGTATAATTCACATTTCAGTGTCATATTGCAACTAGATGTGTAGAATAGAAGAGTACGAGAAATGAAAATAGTAGTGAAGGGGCCCATCACTAAGTTTGTGGGTGCATGTGTGTATGCTTGACAGCAGCCTTGTGACGAAGTTTAAATGAAAGAGTTCATTGAGAGCCTGCAGGCGTGTTCATGTGTGCCAAGAAATTGAACGTGAGGAAGGAAGCGAGAGCAAGTGAGGGAGTAAAAGCCCTTCTGTATTTTAGAAGTCGAGCCCTTCACCTCCTTCACCACCTCCAGCTACATCCTCACTGTACTGGATTCATGAAAACTAGTCTGAAATAAACATGTAAAATCTCACATCCTTCATACCGTGTCATAACTTTAATGGTTTGTGTTGGCGTGTCTGTGTGTTGCCACCTCTTCCCCAGGTGATCGAGGTGAAGTTTCAGAAGCTGGACTTGGAGCCAGATACATACTGTCGCTATGACTACGTGGCTTTGTTTAATGGGGGAGAGAGTGACGACTCAAGGAGGATTGGGAAATTCTGTGGAGATAGAGCACCGGGGTGAGATTCCAAATCAGAAATAGGTGGTAAAACTCAAAATACCAATTTAGCTCAACTGCTTCTTCACATCTTTTTCCCCTTTCCTGTCTTCCACTTCATTTACTCTCATCTTTTACATAGAACCATAGTGACAAATGGGAATGAGCTCCTTGTCCAGTTTGTATCTGACCTCAGCGTGACCTCAGATGGCTTCATGGCCTTCTACTCAAGTGTGCCCCGTGGGTCTCGGACACCCACTGCTGGAGGGGACTTCATCTACGGACCTCAGACTACCTCTGCGCCACAAAAACCAACCATGAAGCCAAGCAAACCGACTGCCAAACCTAGGCCTGGCCTCTTGCCTAAACCCACTACAAAACCATCCAAAAAACCGTTGGTGGTGAAAAGGCCACCTCCACCACGCAGACCTGTCAACAAGCCTGCAGTCAAACCTACAGCTAAACCTACAGCTAAACCTACAGCTAAACCCACAGTTAAACCTAGAGCTAAACCCACAGTTAAACCTACAGCTAAACCTACAGCTAAACCCAAACCAGCTAAACCCACACCTAAAGTGCTTGTGAAAAAGCCTACACCTAAACCCAGAGTTAAACCTACAACTAAACCCAAGTTTATTAAGCCAACTATCAAACCGAGCATCAAGGCTACACGGAAGCCTGCACTGAAGACAAAACCCACCATAAAGCCTAGTGTCAAACCAAAGCCAACACCTAAGAGTGGAGTTAAACCAACACTCAAGCCTAAACCAACACCAAAGACTGCAGTGAAGAAGACAGTGACAAAGAAGCCAGTTGTTAGTAAGAAACGTGAGTGGAATAAATTGATTTTAACTCTGTATGTTTGTGTATGTACACCTGTATTAGTAAGTATNAAAGCCAACACCTAAGAGTGGAGTTAAACCAACACTCAAGCCTAAACCAACACCAAAGACTGCGGTGAAGAAGACAGTGACAAAGAAGCCAGTTGTTAGTAAGAAACGTGAGTGGAATAAATTGATTTTAACTCTGTATGTTTGTGTATGTACACCTGTATTAGTAAGTACATGTACTTGTTCTGTGTTTGTTGCTGCATGTTTGTGTTTCCTACAGCTTTACCACTGAACCCACTGTGTACACAAGCCTGTAAGAGGACAGGAACTCTGCAGTCCAGCTTCTGCCCTAATGACTTTGGTGAGCTATAACATCAGCTGTCACTTTCCTAAAATGTCACTTATTTCACCATCTATTTGTACTCTTTCTCATAATAATTATAAAAAGAATACAAATGCCTTTCATAATCTGAATCTTTT
>JANJYQ010148279.1:3018-17745 GCA_024605255.1 Rastrelliger kanagurta | reverse complement strand
GGTTAAAAATGCTAAAATTCAGTAAGCACAGATCTGAATTGCTGATTAATGCTACAACCTGTTATCTACAGGAGATCCAAGAAGTATTTTGTGTCTAAGGATTGGGCCAATGATTTGTTCCTCTCTTGTAGCCAAAGCAACTAAATTATATCTGAGATGTGTTCAAATATGATAGTAAAATATCTTTTCCTTCCTTCAGACATTATGTTAGCCTGAAAAAATGCATTAATATATATATGGTGCAATTAAAATGATAGTAAAATCTAAAGAAAAATAGTCTTGTCAAAGAGACAGAGAGAAATTAAGTTGGAGAAAGATACAGAAATTGGCCACTATTCCAGTGTTTGTGCAGTAGGAGAAGGGTGCATCAAGATGAGGCCAAACCAATCAAGCTGAAATGATTTTTGGCTTGGACATACAAAAGACAATGCTTCAATCACAGCAGATCCATACCCAGGGACCAGTGGGATTTGAAAGCAATCCATGACTTAATTGACCTAATTCCTTTGTGTGTATGTGTAAGTGTGTGTGTGAGGTGTGTGTGTGTATTTTTGTGTGACTGAGTTGTAGTCATAAAATTGGCCCAGCCATTGATATTATATCACATGAGAAGTATTTAAACATTGGAGCTTAATGAAATAAAATGGGTTACACTGATGCATGTCCCACTACACTGTTCAGCATTGAAACAAACTCTGCATGCAGATGTTGCCACATTTCCTAATGGCCAATAGGGGAAGATTGGCCAAATGTGTGTAAATGAAGGAATCAATAAATAAGACTCATTTGCAAAATAATCCCTAATCACCAGTCTCAACATTACTTTGTATGTGGACAGATTTACAGCTTTGAAGAACATTTTTCATTAAAGAGGGTGAGGGGGGGAGGGGTTAATTGTGGATAATCAGGAAACCTCTTTTACCCAGTCAACTGATACTAAGTGCTTGTTCAACTGTTGACATATTCACATATTGTCTCCCTGTAAATCCATACAGCCAATGCCTTCCTAAATTGATTGATGCATACAGTTCAGACACAGCGCTTACCCTCTCTGCACTTTGAAACCTGCCATGAAAAGGAAGTGATAATTTAGATAGATGAAGATGATGTGCATGATGAAAATAATTTTTGCAAAGTTGTAAGATGAAACTTAAACATTGTTTCCTCCATTATCTTGCAGCTGTGTTAATGGTTAAGGGCCATGGAGAAAAGTAGCAAAGAGTTAGCAGAGTTGCAGATGTACACGCCAGGTGAACATTGCATATGAACACATAGAGGTGCAGATGATATAGCAAGGACATAGAAGCTGGAATAAAACTGAGCCTATATGAAATAATGGTTGTTAATGGTTGTGTTACAGTAAGAATACAAGTAGTTCCAATGCCTTTTAATAGTGCCACATGCTTCCAAATAGCTAATTTCATACTCACTCAGTGCAACAAATCATTTACCTGTAACAGAGAGAAAACCTGGGAACAGGAGACTCCTATTGGATTTTACACTGTTCAAATCTTGCCTGAAAAGAAACAAACAGTGATCTCCTTTAGGTCACAAGCCATGATTATGCAAGTAAGTATATGGAGAAAGAGGTACTTACAAAAAATGTCCCTGTGGATGTATAGTGTAGCTGTGTCAGAGTTGACTTATCAGCTAAGTCTTTGTAGATCATTTAACCACTTAGGTCATTTGTATTTTCTAGAGAGCCTCCTCTCATCTGTAGGAGTATGGTTGCCATTAAAACTCTAAGGCTTTGTTGAAATTACCACTTTTCAAAAAAAAAAAAAGCCTCCACTGATTTATTATAAACCATAATGAAGTGGATGAGTCATTTCCCTTAAGTGAGTTAATATCTCAGGACTGTTCTATGCTTTTGTGGACTAAAGTTAATTAAATGACAGTCTCCATGTTTTTACCCCAAGTATTAGCTCTGCAAATTGTGTTTATTTTTTGCTGACCCCACAGCTTTGTCTGTGTTGTCCTGCCATTTATAGTATGGCAATTAGCCATACCATATAAACAAAAAAAAACAAGAAACATCTTCTCTATAGCCAATGTTTGGTTGGTCTGTTCTACTGTAGAATCATGGTGGTGCAATAGGGAAAAACATAACAAAAACACAACTATTCTTATGTTAATGGGATTATACACCAATTAAGACATGCTTATGAATGTTATATTCCATGACTGCCAAGTCCATTGTGTTAGATGCCACTAAATTCTACACACAGCGAATTTAAAACCTCTAATTGACAGCAGCATTGTTTGCAAAATAGTAGATGACAAGTACATAACTTGTAGTAAATGGGCTGAAACATACAAAACCACTGCTATTATCTTTTATGATTGTTAAGCGGTCTACTGAGTCAAAGGTTCATTGTTTGGGAAGAAGATGTGCTCTTAGTTCTTGAAGTCATAGCCTTCATTCAGTCCTTGAGATTTTCTGCTTATGAGTCAAAACTTATTGTGTAGGAAGCGTTTTCCTAACTAGCAAATAGCTCTGCTAGTTTTGATATAATCTCTTATATACTGTTGCTGCTCTTAATGCCTTCTGTGAAGTTCATTACTGGTTTTATTGTATGTAGTAAGCCTCATTAAAGTGACCCCAGTGGTACTTACTCCTCTGCACAAAGGGGTGAGTGCAGGATTTAGTGCGGTCTCCCCTAGGCTTGGGTGGTATGGTGGAAGGGATTAACAGCATGACGTCAGAGTCCTCTGACTGGAAAGAGTGGCATGATATGCTCACATAGCTGTGTTCCTGCTGGACAGTAGGTTAGTTTCCAATCCTTGCATAAGCCTTGGAATCTTCAGATGTGGGCACTGGAGGAAGCCAATGGAAATGAACACCGTGGCAGTGGTGTGTGCTGTGGATGACAGAAAGGAAATTGCTTACTCATACAGCACAGCACCAAACTAATTTTTGTTTGGTGTTGTCGAGTTTTTGAATCCTTTCAGGCTCACCAAAGAAAACTTTATTATGTAACTCTCTACTGTTGTTTTTTTTTTTTTAAGCTCATTAGGTATACAAAAACAAAGAACAGAATGGAAACTGTTTTTACTAAGTTGAGTGTCACACTAGATTGATGGATCAACCATTTCCCCATATCCATGCTATTCTGCCAACTAAATTATTCAAATGAATTCAACTCCAACAGGACAGCTCAGAGAATACTTTGTGTGAAACTCCTTTTATGAGATACAGAGCTCATTTAAATATGGTTGTTAGCAGAGTGAGTGCTGATGCTGAGAGGGAAGCATACTTCTTCAAAATAAATTAAGTAATTCCTTTATCTCTTGCCAAAGGCCTTCTGACTTTGCCTTAACCTTTTTATGAAAAAAAAACACTGCTTTAAGTACTGAAATGTTAATAGTTCCAGGCCTTTTGCATTGTTTGGGACCTTAATAATTGTGGTCATGCCCCCACTTTCACCCTCTTACTACTTACAAAAATTGCTGTGGTTACTGCATGCCCCAATCTAGTCTTCTGGTAACCAGTCCTAATTGCAGTTTATTTACAAGCTCTCCACAAAGTGGCATTAAGATACAGTATATCAGTATCCTTGCAGTGTAGTGTTTCTTTTAACCCAGAGTACTAATGTGAAGCGAGGGTCTATTTAGACAGCCAGTCTAGACCCTTTTCATTCTGTAAGCTTGTGGTTGCCAGGCTGTTAAAAATGCTGAAGGAGTTGCCACAATGTGCTTGTATAGAATGGCTTATGGCACAAACACGGCACTGTCTGTCTGTAGGGACTGTTGATGTGGGACAGCTGCTTTATGATGGTAAACCCTTCCTGAAAGCTGGGGACCCCCTGCTAACTCGCCAACATAACCACTTTGTACGTGAATTGACTCAACATGTTGGATTAGATGGTTAAATACAGTCATCCTTTACCTCAAAAGTACAATCCTGACATTTAGGACATTACAATACCAACAAAAGCTGTTTAGTCTTTCTTTGGGCTCTCTTTTCTTGTTTATTCTTGGCCCAGGGTGAGGAAGATAGCAACCTGCATGTTAATTATGTTTCTCAGAGTGACTTCATGGAAAAAGTTACATGCTGAGATTAAATCCGTTTGATGGAGACAATCATGAGTATCTGGACAGTTGCATTGGTTTATAGTTCCTCTGTAAAATAGCTTTTGTGCATAAGGGTTAAGCACTTGGAATAGACTATATACACTGCATGGATACTGCCAAACCAGTGACAGGGAGCTTTTGCCATCTTGGCAAGAGTGTCTCTGCAAAATAAATAGGACAAGAAAGAAAGCAAGTGAATATTGGGATCCAAACCAGAAACCGATCTGTGTTGGTTTTTTCATTTTCTTCTGTCATGCACACAGGCTGAAACACATCTCAACATGGTGGAAGAAGACAGTGGTAAAGAAATAGACAGAAAGGACAAAAATGGAGAGTTGAAAAAATGTAAGAGGGGTTTGAGTAGGGGAGAAGAAAAAAGAGAAAGCAAGAAAATGGAATAAAAATAGGCTCATGATGGAGCTGGTGTCTCGATGAGGCAGCCCACTAACCTCAGAGGCGCCACACTCCCTGGCTTATCCCAGCCCAGTGAAAAGGAGGGGCCACACCACAGATCTTTCTGACTGCCAAGGCTCCAGCGCCAAGCCGACTCTCTCTTTCAGTCTGGTCGTGGGGGGGCCAGGCATCCAAGACTTTGAAAAGCAACAAAGTGCTGCTTTGCTCCCTGGATGAGAGGGTAACTCCTCATGCCTCAGTGCAGAAGTAGCGAAAAGCTCCCAGCAAGGTGTCATATCAGACCTGCGGGTTTCCATCTATCTGTGTGACTACTGGGATGGCTCTTTTGGTTAAGTAAAGTTACAGATGCAGTGTGTTAGCTGGTTGCTACTGAGTCAGAAGCCTGACATTTGAACTGTCCAGGCAATATGATTACGTGCTGCATTGTGGGTCACATCAATCACAGCAAGGTAGGGGCCAAGGAAGCAGACATGAACCTGGTAGGAGGTCATTGTCCTCTGAGTGAAATTCCACAGATTTAGATCACTTCCTGTCCTAATATGCTTTCCAGTGGGATTACATCTGAAAATGAGAGTGCTGCAGTCAATTTGAAAATTTAAGTAATGCAACTGACAATCACATTGATCACTTGGAAAAATTAAATCCAGATTTCTGATCTGTTTATTTTGTAGTGGACTTCATGCTTGTATAAGTTACCAAATGACTTAGGCAGCAGGGGATTGCCCATTTTTAGACTGTGTTTATGCTTCAGAGAGTCATTGTAAGTTAGATCGCCTCAGAGCTTCATATGAAAACAGTCTGATCTATCAAGAAGTCTATGCTGTCATCTGGGAAATATTGACAGACAAAGAAGGGAAGAGAACTAGACAGCTCAACATGCTCACTCATCTGGAGGATATTCAGAGGAACAATATTTTTATAACTGTTTGAAATTTTACATATTAAGCGGATTAAGGGGACTGTACACACATATTTTTCCTCCTCAATTGGAAAAAAAGAACATCTGGATGACATTAGTTGTGTCTTATGAAGCATATTGCACTTCTTTTGATTCACCACTTTACAGTCACACTAAGCATAGAAAACAAAGAGATAGTGCATTTTATTGTTTTTTTTTCTTTTTGTATCTCCTATTCATGAGGAAAGTACATACAGTATAATTAGGTTGCCAAGAGCTGAGATCTATATTTTTCAAAGCCCTAGAGGTTTGAATGGTTACATTTTTCAGTTATTCTATATCAGGGATTTGTATGTTGAGTTTTCCTTTTTGTTATCAAGATTACAGATTAATTTCGTTGTGACTGAAACCTCTGCTTACGTCCATTGTCTACAGGACAAAAACTTAAAATGAAGCTTTTAAGTAACTTACATAATTGTTTAGGTCCTGTCTTTAAAGGGTAGGTTTGTACATATTTTTTTCTTAAATGGGCCTTTTAGGTAATAGAAATATCCAGACCCCTTACAGTGACATTGTGCGCCTTGCATTTGCAGTAAAACTGTTCAAATACAGAAGAAATCTAATTGAAAACTGGTAGATATGTGAGAATAGTAGTTTTTAACTTACAAAAGGTATAGGATGTAGAATCAAAATGCCTTGAAAAACAATTCCTTTATCATCAATATCTAATATATTTTCAGCTTACTTCTCCAACTGGTCTCTCTTTTTGCCAAACCTAGAAAATCTTGTTTTTTATTTTGTTTTACGTCCAAGATAGCTCAGAAGAGTGAGTCACAAGTTGTTTGGCCGGGAATCAAAACCCTCAATACTTTTTCATCTATCTACAAATCTGTATATTTTCCATTTCCTCTGAAACTTTAATCACCCTACAATCAAGACCAAATGGAAGCTGTAAGACAGTACAGAAAACCATTTTTTCAAGGCTAAAGTTTAGGTTTCAATTGTCTTTGAAAATGGTTAACCCCAAAATACCACAAAATATGTTGCTTTAGGCAAATAAGGAGACCTCTATCCAGTATTCAGTATTTTTTTAATCCTCATTATTGTGCCATTTGGGGGAAATTAAGTTTCATTTCTATCCATGTCACACCAATGTTCTTTATTTAGTGTGGTCCTTGATAACACTCTCGGGAGAGTGCAGAGTTATAGCTTTATTCAAAACCGCCCAGTTTGCACTCTAAGACCTTTTCATCTGGTAGCAATCTCCCCGTGAGCAGTTTCAGCCACCAAAAGCCCAATCCATCAGCCACTGTCATGTGCTGCAATGAAATGTGAAAGGGAGTGTAAACGCAGAGAAGCATAATGTTCTTTTAAAATGGAAAATACCAGTTTAAACTTCATTTGTGACTAATTGCTTTTTGGAAGAATTGGAAATAGGGAAATCAATGTAAAACTCCCCTTATTCATTTTAAGATGAACACCATGCATTAACCAAAACACATTTTCTCCTCTTAAACTTGCTGCCTGTTCATTATGCTTAAGACAACAGTGAGATTACTGTTAAATGTGCTGATTTCACTCATACACAACAGATTGGTTTTAATTGGTTTCTCTTTCATGTTTCATGAGACTGTCACCACAGTGTGTTTGGGTTTGATGTGGAAAATGAGCAGCAGATTGCATGAACTCCAACGCAAACAGGGAAAATAGGTGCTGTGTGCATGCAATGCAAGTGATTGTTGCCAGATTATACGCACCATATGTATTCCTTCATGAGAGAAGACCGTATTTCCTTTTTTGTGAATTTCTCCCAAAGTTGTCACATAATGGAGACATATTTACCTATGCTGGCTAACTGGTTCCATGCTTTTCAATTTGAGTTGTCTTGAGTCTGTGGACAGATAATAGCACAACAGGTCAAAGAAGGACAGGGCAGCCTTCAGCTATCTCCCATACATAAAACAAATCATATCCGCTCAACTTTAAGGAGTAAGACCTGGGATAAAAGGTAATATTAACTGTCTGTCTAAACAGATGAAAAGCAGTCTAAGAACAAGCAGCCTCCTCACTTCTGCCCCAAGCACTGGGCATGCTGTCAACAGTGTAGCGTGTACCCTCACAAAGGTCAAGGGAGGGCTGCATCACAGGATTACGGGATGCAGGATGTCTGTCCTTACTAGACTGAGTGAAGGAAATGAGAGGTGTCTAAATAAAGCCAGTTAAAATGAGTCAGACAAAAAACTGAACGAGCTTCTCGCTCCCTTCACTTGTGTCTTGAAATGAGATAAAGTTACACAAAGAAAGGGATCATATAGGGATACAGAGAGGGCAAGACAACAACAAGAAAAGACAGAAAAGTAGCAGAGACGGAGAGGGACAAAATCTTGCAAACCACAGCTGCTTGAAACAAAAGCCGACTAACATTATTGAAAGTCTCCTGTGGAGGACTTGGAGCTGCAAGGTTCAGTTGTCCCTTTGACATAGAACACAGACAAAATGTGAAACTATGCTGAAGCAAATTAGACTCTAGAAACTGCTATAGTGCTGATAGTGAGATATTTCCACTCACTATGCTGCATTGTAGTACTGTACTTCAGTTAGATAGATCCATTTAGACAATCTCAGATAACAAAAGGCATGACCCTGAAAGGCTGAATTTGACAATTAACCGCCAGCTGCAGGTGATTCTGATATATGAAAAATAACCAGGTTTAGGAAATGGATGGATTGTATTATAATATTATCACATCACCAAGATGTCCTAGAGACCCCCTAACATTAATCATCATCATCATGGAGGACTATGGTTTATCCTAGATACTGTTTGTGCTATATTTCCATTTTTTCATTGTGCAGCCACTGATCTGTCACATGCAATCTGTCATGGCATGCCCATATTACTGCAGATAATCTGAAAACAATACAAATTGACGATACACTGTAAAGTAACACTAACATAAATCCTTCCTAGCATGGTTACAAATAATTCTCTATGCTATATGAAAGGCCTGCATCAAATCTAACCTGTATTTGCATAGCCATTTGGCAGTACTAAGATATGTCAGTTACATTATTATGATTGAGTGATAACTCAAATCATACACTGAGGTGAAAGGAAGTTGGCTTCTTTTTGTTATTCTGCAGTTGCCTAATATATTATTGATGAATCCATATATCAGCTTTTCTCTCTTTGCCCAAAGGTAAATGTTAAACTTACTGGTAAAAAAAAAACCAAAAAAAAAAAAAAAAACAGTGGCTCCACCATTTTTCAAAGATGACATTTAGCAGACTTGTTTCTCTTGAATACGTTTTGCCAGAAATGGCATTACACAGAAAACATTAAAAATGAGCCTGCCCAGTTCTTATGCCGATGAAATTGATTAACCTCCCTGGTATTTGCTTTCTCATTTATGAGTGGTTTTACCAGTGTGAAGTGAGGCCCAACAAGTAGCCAGTTGTAAGCAGCTGCTTCTCATCTTTCTCTAGAAGCATGTGTGTTATGTCTCTACTCTGATTGGGTATCACATAACCCTCTTGTATCTTCTGAGCCCTTTGAGACTGTGCTGTGGGCATTCAGCATTTCATTATAGCACCACAGAGATCACTGTACTTTAAAGACTAGCCATGGCAGAAAACATTTTAAATGCATGTTAGTCTAATCACTACATAACTGAAAAGGAAAGTGAAAACACTGAATCTGAATTGTGTTTCTACGGGTAATGATAAAAACAGTATATGATTATTGTGTATTGCATTAATCATTAGGTAAAATTGTAAAGTAGTCAGATATTCTTTTTCCAATCTGATCATGTCAAATATACTGTCCACAAAAGATCATTTTTTGTACTCTGTTGTGCAAGTTTGTCATTATTGGACAGCAACTGCTCAACCACCATGCAACATGACATTTCCATTTTCAGTGATCCAACCCACTAAGAGCTTTTCTGACTTTGCCTCTTGTCAGGGGTCACTCGCTCAGATATAAACCTGGTCTTTTGCCAGACTCCGGCTTATATGTGTTTCTCTGTTTTGTAAGCTGGCCCTCTCTGTGGCTCCTCCACTTCCCGCATCCTGCACGATGGTCCTTAGGTTGTTTGTGAAATGGAAGTACCGCAGGACTCCTCTGGGACGTAACAGAGAAGGGAAGGTCTGCAGCCCCCTCACCTCTGTGTTCCTCCGGAGTCCCCAGTGGCTCAACGAACAGTGGGCTTGCTCTCCTGTTCTGTGGACTTTTCATATGTGTTTGTCCGAGAAAGAGAGAGGTCTTAGAATTTGTGTGTTGAGGGTGGGCTTTTTTAGCTTTTTGCATTAGTAGTAGATGTCACATTGAGTTAGTCCAGCAGTCTGCTGAGGTCTGGCTAGACTGCAGAACAATATTTTTCCAAGATTGCCCTGGAGTGCCAGTTGCCAAAACAAAGGGACGTGGCCGTCTGAGCTCCTGCACATTCCTCTCGTTACTCTTCATGTTACTTACTTGCTCTGTATTTTAACAGCATCCTTACAACAGGTTAAAATATGCATATTGGCCCTTTGTGATTACACATTGTCAGTGCAAGCCTGTCAGCCTCACTATACCCATTAAACACAGCAGCTGAAGTGAGGTTTACACACTGTTAACTTATCCTTATCTGCAGGATGCACCAGGCAGACTGCAGGAATACACTGTGACTGGAGGTTGGTACATTTACTGTGGGTAAGATATGATCTAGCTCCAGCAAATAATTTCTGTGGTATCATTTGTAATTGATTTCAGTTGTGGTTTGTGCAGTTTGTCATATTACACCACACTGGAGTTTCCCTCCCTGTCCTGAAGCACAATTACCTTTCAGGCTCATCAGATGTAGAAGCAGATTTTCTCTTCTGGAAAAAATTAAGAATCCATTTATAACAATAAACTAAACATTTTTTTGGATGAGACAAGACGCAATGCTTCACTAGAGGGAAATTAGCCTGCCTAATTTGTTTTCAACAAAAGATCATGGACATCCCACATTCCTTGCCAAGGCACTGAATCCATAGCATGTGAAACTAAAGAATGTGATTTTATAGCTGGCATGAATGAGGACTTTGGTTCTGAGGTGAAGGTCCACCCAATCCCATGTTACCTATACTCTGAAATATAATAGTTCCCATGCTTGACTATTTTCTTCTGTTTTGTTTTTTTAAGCAAGTGAGAGAGTGTTGTGGCTAATTATGCTCACCTCCAGCAGTCTCCTGATTTGAGTTGGCTAGGTGTTTTTTTTTTTTTTTTTCTTCTGGGCAGCTGTCTCAGACCAGGATTGTACAATGCCCAGGTGGGAGTATCTATGACAAGACCCCAGGCGAGAGTGGCACACTTGAGTTGCCAGCTTTAGCATGAATACCACCAACACCAGCATGTCATCTGTCAGCTGCACTAATCTAAAGCTGACAGTTGTAAAAATAGGGCTGTTCAGTGGTAGATCTCTTTGTTGACCCCGTCTATGAGAGTCGCCTAGCTTAATCCTGCAGTTGTTCCCTTGATTGAAAACAAATGCATCCTTCATCACTACCATCATCAAAGTCAAATTTCATAATAACTGATTGATCTATAAATAACATTTTTAAAAATGCAAAATAAATGAGTTATGCATTGTTACTTTTATCTCATGATGAACTTGTTGAAAAGAAAATATAACACTGCTGTATGAAGTGAAATCAGTGCAGCAGGATGACAGTGGCATCTGTGTTTAATTGATTTCTTAAAAGAGCTGAGACCTAAGATTTCTAGGGTATGAGAAAAGCAGTAGGTGTAATTCAGAAGTCAAAAGCATGCGACAGTCTTCTGAGTTTCCAGAATATAAGTCAGCTGCATTTGTAATTGTTTCTAGCCACAGATCATCAGGGTGGGTTAGGCCAAAAGGGTCAGAGTTCACAGGGTGGCCAACAGTAGGCCAACAGTGATTCTACAGGGTCTGCAATACCAATAAATCAAAGATGTATTCTCTACTCAAAGCTGTGGTCCACAATGCTCAGTCAAATCAAGTTTTCTCCAAATGGGAACAAAAAGAAATACAACACTGAGATGGTCTCTTCCCAAGTCTTCCACCTCTACTCCTCTCTACAGTTAGACTTCCCTCTTTTCATCTTGGTCTGTTTTATGCATTAGTCCAAGGAGGCCTGTGGCTCTTTGTCTCAAGGGATATGTCAAACTGTTAGTGTATGGTCTTTTGGCACACAACCTCATGCAGAGAATTGAAGAATAAGCTTCAAAAGAGAAACTGCTGAAAGGCTGACAGACAGAGAATAGGGTGCATAAGCCAATAACTATAGAGACAATTTGTCTTATCTTTGACATTCAAAAAACCTGACCTGTAATTTGCAAATTAATACCAGGCACAATTTCAGTTATTGATGTATTTTAAGTATTTAAAGGCAAGTACTGAAACACTGTAATTGAGATCTGAACAGCTGTAGAAATAAGGAACAAGATTGCACCTGTATTTCTCAGGGTCCGCAATCACATATAACTTAGGCCACCCCACCCCACCAGCTTTACTTCTCAAAACTCAGTAATCAGTAAGCATAGTTTTGTGATTAAAACACAGAAAAAGGATACTCTACTAAAATAAAATAAATACATTTTATTAATGTCTTTTAAAATTGGTTGTAAATTTCCATCTGGATGACCACTGGTATATAGTGAAGCCATACATAGAGCATTTGTTCTATGAGGAGGAAGTCACTTTGCTGAAAGAGAAGATGGCAGACACATTTGCATGACCCAATGGGACACATGAATTACTCTACCAGAAACAGTGGGGGGAGAGAGGTCAAGAAGCTACAATAAAACTGATTTGACCTTTGGAAGATATTATTTTCAGCATAAAGCACAGTATCTGCAAATCCAATGTCAAAACACCTGCTGTCAACATCCAGGAGTTACTTCAGAGAAAAGACATACATGAAAAGAGATATTTTTTCTTTTATCTTTTTTAGACGGTATGCAGTGAAAATAGCTGACTGTTGAACCTTGGCTTTGTTGGTTTATGTATGGGTGGTTTGTTATTTCCGTTGACTCCTCTGCTCTTTCCATATCCTTATTCTCTAGCCTAGCTCTGTTTCGCAGTGTACTTTGTTGGGTCACTTGTGGTATCAAGCAGGAGGTCCACCAAAGTCATCCAGAAGCCAGGCCTGGAACCGTGAGAAAAGACTGCTGTGTGATTGGATTAGCTTTTGAGCGCCACGTTGCTTAATTAATGAAAATGACCCGGGAGCAGACTGAAGCCATTGTCTGCACAGTGACAAAGTGCCTGCCCATCAACAGTATCCTTAACAGGATTTCACAAAGTACGCCAGGCGTTCTTAATTTATTGGCTTATCCCACTACAGAAGGATGCAGGCAGCTGAAATGTTGTCTCCTTCTGCTTTGCAGTGGGCAAATTTCAGCCACAAATAATTTGATGCAAGATCATGAATAAGATGAATTTTAAACCATTTGTTTGTGAAAGTTTCAGTTTTGTAAATGGTAGCAGAGACTTTTCACTTGTCTTTCACACTCATTTTTTAAATTATTAAGCAAAAATGCAGTCAAGTGATTTCACCTTAATTTCCACTTAGTCAGCCAGATACTTGCACCTGCAGATTATGGTACTGTTCAATTTATTCAGTGCACATGTGAACAGTAGCCATGGTTCACTTGATGATGTGTGAGTCCCTCCCTCTTTCAACCCTCCTTTCATTTCTCTTCCTTTAACTTTCTATTGAAGAGGGATGTAAATGTGGGCTGGTATTATGAGGGTGATGACCCCGCGGGGTCTTCTGAGAGGTTCAGCAGAACCAATGTGACCAGATTACTTTGCATTCCACAGTACTGAATGGCTCTCTCTGGAAACTATTACCTGGAATTACCTCAAATCAAAGACTTCTTCTCAGCAGGATCAGTCAAAGCAGACTGCTCTGTGGCTGCCAACTAAGATGTTAAAATAACAACAGTGCGTACTTGTTCCCTTGACAACCTATGTTTGCATTTAAATTAGTCAACCAGAAAAAAAAAACAACTTACAAATCCTGAAGAATTAAGCAGTTGTGGAAATAATTGAGAATTATATTTAAGTTATTATTAATATTTTTTTAATGTATTGCGGATATTCTCCTCTGAGTAACTGCCCCCACCCCACCCCCATCCTCTCCCACACACATATACATGCACAACTGACTGTACCTGTCAGTTTTTGTCCACAGCCCCATGATTCAATCACTGTTAACACCTGCTGACAGTGGCTAAATATTACCAAAG
This sequence comes from Rastrelliger kanagurta, assembly GCA_024605255.1. NCBI lineage: Eukaryota > Metazoa > Chordata > Actinopteri > Scombriformes > Scombridae > Rastrelliger > Rastrelliger kanagurta. The sequence continues at coordinate 4,102 of JANJYQ010148279.1, read as the reverse complement.
GCCACTCATCATGTAGATGAAGATGTGTCTGAGAAGGTGGCGTGCTTTGTATCTGCCACCTGTAGAAGACAGACCAACTTTTGTGCAGCAAACAGACCATCTAACAGGACAACTGTTAGATGAACAGAAAGCTCATTGTAGAGCAGTGGCCGCATGGAGTCGCAAATCTTAGTAATGTGATTGGTAGACAAAATCTACAAAAGTTGATACTGTTACTATTGCTATTATTATCTTTATCACAATATTCTGTGTAAGAGGAAACATCTCAGAAAATACTGAGCAGTCAACATGAAATTTTAGAAATCTTGATTTAACGGAACTTTACTTGCCACTAAGTTTCACAAAGTTAAGCTAAAGATAAGTGACAAGAAAATACTCCCCTGCTCACTGGGCAAGGCTTTTAATAGGCCTCTTAATGTATATGCATATTTTTTTAAAAGTTTCTCTTTGATGTTTTTAAATCTCATCTGAAATTTGGTAAAGCATGAAAACTGGCTCTTTCTTCTCAGTGCTTTTCTATGAAGGCCTTTTGTTATTATTGCCCCCCCCCCTCCCTACCCCCCCTCTCTCCTCATCACCCACCACCACAAGCTTTCGTGGTTTCAAATTTCTCCTTGGCTTACAAAGATCTGGTAATCTTTGAGCTTTTGAAAACATAGAACACCAACTTGAGGATGTAGAGTTTGGTTCTGTCAGTTCAGTGGCCATGACTTCTCAGCTTGTTTTTCTCAAGTTTTTATATTTATCACTATTTGTTCTAGGGGAAGACAATAAGAAAATAAAATGACTGCAATAGAATAAGAAATAGACTGTTTTGTTGTCACTAGTAGTACAAGTTACTCAATGACAAGGGGAAAAATAATAAGCGAATTAGATTCCACTCTTGAATTCATTTTGGCTGTTTTGTGAGCTTTTGACTATCTTCTTTTTGGACTGGGTGTTGACTCCCAATCTACTTATAGTTGGGCCTCTCTTTTTAGGGAGTTGGACAACAGCTCAAAGACAAATGATCTACTCACTCCATAGTACTACGACCAGGGTTCCTGGGCAGTTTGCCCATACGAGTGAGTTTCTAGTTCTCTGA
>JANJYQ010148071.1:5405-19282 GCA_024605255.1 Rastrelliger kanagurta | reverse complement strand
TCTAAAAGATAACACACTTTATTCCTGAGAACACTTAATTATAATGCTTGTTTGCAGTGTTCATTTGGAGGATACATGGATTGGTAGCCTGTAAGTAGATGCTGCTCAGGGAGGATTGGGTGTATCAGAGACACCTGATCCATCCCCAGGCGCACTTTTACAGGCTCTGAAATGGGACACATCTTTGATTTGCTTGCCCTGTAAACAGACAGAGACATGAAGGAGCTCTGGTCTCAGCTTTGCTCCAAGCTGCCAAAGATTCACTGGCTGGAAAATGGACAGAGCCACTTTTCTGAATGCAGCACATTTTTTTTGTTTGTTTCACACTACTAGAGAAGATAGGATGGCTACTGAAATGAGATTTTTTTTCAGCGCTGGCGTAATTGAAAACTTTGATAACACACTCATCACTACGGAGGAAGCATATTCATAACCTATAGTTGGGATCATGAATAAAAATTTGTCAACAACAGACATGCTTATGTGCTCTTCACTAGTTTTCACAAGTCTGTTTTTCCCTAACACACACACACATAAACACATGCACACTGACACAGAGACATCATAGATTCTTGTTGTTTGGGTTTCCTCATCCCCTGGGGCCTCCTCTCAGCACGTCAACATGAAGGCCATGACAGGCCTGTGAACCAGTTGACAGCTCAGGGCTGGGGGCTGCTGGGCCACCACTGAAAGTCTGATATTAGATTGTACAACAAATTCAATAGAAAGATAAACCATTATATGAAAAAAGTTATTTCTAGATGAGGTGATAGGGAAGTGTCAAGGGTATGTTGTAATCCAGAGAGGTTACATATTTGTTGTCTGAGTGCAGGATATAATAACTTGTTTTACAGTTGGTGCTGATGTTACAGTTGTTGCCTTGAGCAGACTGAACAGGTTCTGTGGTGTGAATGAGATTTCATATACAATACAGCTTTGTAAGGCCTGCTTGATACTTTTATGAAATCCTTCGCTGTATGTTTTTAGTATCTTAAAGGGTGGGTTCACAAATTTTCAAGTCTGTGTTAGATAAACAGGCAGGTGCCCAAATGAACATCGAAGCAGGTTATTCTTGCCATAAATATTCTTCTTGTTAAGAAATATTATTCTTCCAGTTTCAAATTAGCCATCTTTAAACATTATAGTGTCTTTAGTGCAAAAGTCCTTTTTATTACTACATTTTCATCACAGTTCAACAGAGTAACACACCGAGGAAATTTTATGCTAAAAAAAGCATTAAAGTGGCAGATATCCACTTGATATGACTAACTCAGACTGTTCAAGCCTTGCATCACTTCAAATGAACTTTTAAATATATTTTTTGCACAGAATAACGGTGAAGTTTTTACTTTCATCACTTACATTGGAAGTACTTTTGAAGAGGATCTTTTAATAGCCAGTATGAACAGGAGAAACGATTACTCACTGTTGTTTTAAGACAGACTAGAAAAATTATGAACCTATCCTTTAACAACCCTCCAAAACTGCACAGACATGCATAACACTTTCAAAACCCCCCCTCCCCCAACAATGAGGTCAAATATTCTCCATTTGACTTTTGCCTTGATTAGTGCAAGTGTGTGGGTGGAGGTGCTCCATAAATCATATATACTGTATTTTTTTTTTATTATTGGCCACATTAATGTAATGCAAGCCTACTCACTGGTAATAAATAGGAAGGCATAAGTAGAGTTTAAAGTGATTAATATTGCAGTTAATTGATAACAAAGATGTAGGCTAACTGCAGTTAATTAGTATTAATATAATTAATATTAACTAATGAATTAACTATATTTAAGAATACCTCTTTAGCAAAAAGCAGCAGCTACACTTGGACCAACGACTGACACAAGAATTAAATATATGAATATCTCTCACTTACTGTGGGTGCAGATAAAATACATTTGAGGATACTGTGTATTTAATTTCAAAAACATTTAGAAGGCATAATTAGCTGCTGTTCTTATTATAAGCAGAAGTGACATTTATGCTGCTCTTAACATCACAGCATCTGCAATATTGGCCGGTTTTAAATTCAGCCATGATATATTACCTTCTTCTCATCAATTACCCATTGAAACAAGTTTTTATTCACTGTCAGTGGCCTAAATGATGATGAAACTAAGCAAAAAATAAGTTAAGTTGTTCCTAATTTTGATTATTTACTGAACAGAGAGTCATTATGGAAATTCTGTTGTCTGTAGCTTCATTGCGCGTACTTAGATGTGTCTGTTTTTGTGTGCATGCGTGTGTTAACATGCGTGCATGTTGTTGTCTAAACCAACTGCTTATCACATTAATGCCATGCCACCGCTTGTTTATCTAGACAGATGAATCATGACTTAATTGGCTGTAATGAGCTCAGTTGTTTTTAATAAACTATTCCTGGCAACGTGAGCAAGTGGAGTGGTGGGAGGCGCAGGCCAGAGTAGCTACAGTCGAAATGTTCTGCTGATGTTTTATTCAAATGACAGCTGTGTATTTCAAGTCACAATTTTACACATTTTCCTCCTTTTAATTTTAAAGGTAAGTTTTGTATCATACATGATTTTGACAATCTGCCATACTAACACAGAGATAAATGTTAGTTGCTCCCTTCCCCCATGATTTTGGTCTGCTGTGACCTTTCCTGTTGTCCCTGCTGTGGGCTGAGAGTCAGAGGAGCAGTGATGAGTCAGGAAGGAGGATGGAGGGATGGTGAGTGTTGCTCCTCCTCCAGACAGTCTGCCTCCATTCTGTGAACATGAAGCGGTGCGGTCGGCTAATGTGGCTGGGGAAAGAGCAGCGGAGCTAAGATGTCATGTCTGTCTGTTGGCTAACAATTAAATGTGGCACCTCAAGCAGATCAATTTGACTTTGAGGCTTCAGGTTTTAACTCCTCACTCATCTCTCACTTGTTTTTTTCCCTCTCTCACTCTTTCTTCCTCTCTCCTGCGTTTCACTTTCCCTCTAATGTCCCCACTGCTTGACCACCTTTTCCCCTTTACTTTTATCCTTGTCTTTTGCTTGCATTACGTGTTATCTTGCTGGTTTATAAAAATGATGGTCAGTTGAAAAGATTTGGAATAGAAACAGATCTTAAAAACATCAGAAAACTGCATATGCGCCAGACAGACTCCAACTCCAGGATGGAGACGAGTGATGCTGCAGGGGAAACACAACACCAGCACAAACCAGCACTTGAAATATCAACGCTCTAGCCTTCTAATTAAAGCCAAGACTAATGGGCCCTAATTGCATCGCTAAAATGTACCAGTTCTCTTCTCTCTAGTGTAACTTGACTACACCTCTCCCTATATGGATTAATGGGGACCGGAGCTGCAAACTAAAAAGCAGTTAATTTATTGTAATATGTTAGGAAGAATGAAAAGAAGGCGGAGGGGAAGAGGAGAAAAAACAGCAGAGAAGGCTAGGAGTGAAGGGGGCATGTTGGCAAAGAAAGAGAAGTACATTGGTAGCTTCTTTTTTTATTGAAGATGTATTTCATATCTGCCTGCAGAGGTTTGAATTTGGATTATGCTTGTTTATTTTACTTAGCAGTGACATTCCTTGCATTGGCCAGCACTCAAACCAGTTTACCAACCAATAGCAAAAGCAAACAAGCCAACAGGACAAGAGTTGCATTAACTACTTGTGCTTTTAATTATATAACAAGGGCTTGGTGGAGAGAGAAGGGAGAAAAAGGGGGCTAGTGAAAAGGGAAAATGGAGGGGGGGGGGGCATCATTTTGTGCTTGATGATGGTTTCTTCTGTAGATATGTTGCAGGGTTTTAAAATGTTTCTGTTCCTTTGTGTGGCATCTTTTGTTTATCAGGGTAAAAAGAAAAAGAAGGCTAGAGCCATTTTCTGTGATGAGCGAGACAAAATGTACTCAATAAGAGTACAATACATGTGTTTAAATTACTCTTTCCCCCTGGTGGAAAACCATTAAGCTTGGTGTACGAATCTGCTTTTCTCTCTCTTTTTTTCCACCATCTTGATCTTTTTTGTTGTTGGTTTACTCTTGATAATAGCTTTTTATCAAATCTTGCTATTAATCCATTAGAGGGGTGATATATGTTTGGGGTAATTTCAGTGCACATTTCACGAGAGGCACAGGAGGCATGAGCAAGAAGCTTCTGGACTACATTTAAACTAATGTGCCTTCAATTGTGATGTGATACCCATTACAATGCTGCACACAGGCTGCTGTATTGAGAAATGTGTTTTTAATATTGGCCTCATTAACATGCCAGTTGACTGAATTTAAAAAGAAAGAATGGTGAAAGCACTCTCTGCATGGATCTTCCATATTCACACTTCATTATTTTTGTCCAAGCAGAGAAAAATAAGTTGAAATTGAGAGTGGACTTTGGGTTTCAAATGTAATTTACTTGCAGTTGTGTAAGATGTGTCGTTTAGGAAGCTCCAATGATTCTTTCTGCTGCAGTGAGTTGTGTGGTGTATAATGTAGTGAGCAGGACATTTAAAGGACAGTTTCACAATTTTAAAGCCTGTCATAAAAAACAGTCAGGTGTCCATATGACCACTGAAAGAGGTTTTCCTCACTGTAATCTTTCCTCCTGTTCATACTGACCATTAAAATATCCCCACAATAAACAGTGTGTCCACACAGTCATTTCATGCAAAAAGGCATTTAAAAGTTGATCTGAAGTTATATGAGGCTTCAACACTCTGAGTTAGTCATATGAAGTGAATATCTGTCAGCATCAATTCAAGGGACCTATTCTGCAAGTCACCCCCCCCCCCCCCTGTCATCCCTTATGAATGGTAAGAGGAATGATAATGGTAAGAAAATCCCATTTCCCATTTCAATGTTTCCATGGGGACCTTACTGTTGTTTTAGGTATGTTTGTTTTTACCACAGTGTACATGCCTTGTAGCAGAACTCTTATCAATCAAACAGACACAGAAAGTCACCACATGAGTTCATTTGCATACACGTAACATCCCAACACGTATTTGCATATCCAAATGTGTGCTGCAGGAAGAACCTTCGATAAGATGTCGATGAAAGTAATACTACAGTAGTTATAAATACAATCGACCCATTTACACTTTTATAACCCTGAAATGATTTTACATAGTAGTTGCTTTGATACGGTTACTGCAGCCTAAGTTTAAATTTACTTTAGCCAAGTATGAAAACCAGGTGGTGTGCTGGTTGAAATCCACACAAACGCACCATTTATGCATTTGTAATGTAAGCAAACAATTCACAGGTTTAAAGGAACTGAAAAACATTTCTAAAGTAAAGTAAACTGCCTCTTACTCAATTACAAACTTTTTTATCTACATTGTTGTTTACCTACATCTCCATGTAAGTTAAGAAAGTAAGACTAGTGTAGGCTGTTGGATTAATACAGACATTAATCTTATGTATAGAGGACTCTCTTTAAGGGAAAGTCGTTAAAAGACTTGTTGAAATGTCACTGAATTTGCAACGTGTCAATAAAAGGGGTCTTAAAAGTTCCCATATCTATTAACAAAGTTGCTTTGTTGGCAACACTGTAAGAATGATTGCATATGGAAATACAACTTTAACACTGGCTGTATTCTCTGAAAGAATTCAAGCAGTAGATTGTTTAATGCAACTGCCTTTTCCCTGGCAGATAATAAGCTAACGTGATGATGTGAATTTAGTATCTTTGAAAGGTTGGCTGTTCAGCTGCCCTGCTAAACTCTGATAATGTTCCATTACATTACCAAACAGGGCTTATCTAATAAATTAACTGTGACACCAATGCTAACATTTTTAAAGTCAAGTTGACACAAGCCTGCTGCAAAATCAGTGTCTAGAAATGTGGGGAAAACACCCTCAGAAATGATTCATGTACATCTTTGCAATGTCCCATGTCAAGATGGGGAAGAAGGATACACATGTATCTTTGATGAGAAAAATAACTTATTAGCAGTTTAAAAGGAAACTTTGATGACTCTGATAACAAAAATAACTGAATTTAATCTTCTAATGTATATACTTGTGTTGTCAGTAATGCAATCAGAAGTAGCAATATATATCTTTTAGTATGTTGTCTGGGCTGTAACATCCTAATAATGTATTAAAAATGAAACTGAGGTCTACAACAGCTGCAGAGTATACCCAGCTGCGATTCTAGTCAATTGACAGTTTAACTCTGCCCTTCTGCCTGACCAAACCTTTTATCTTTAATTGTGCTCACAATGGACTTTCTATCAGGCCCATTTTGCCGTTAGCAAGAGCTCAATCTGGCTAATTGGTTTCAGCATTTTTTTAATTGTAAGGTATTGATTACATGAGGTCATCTCTGTTTTGCTTTTGTTTGGAAACTTGTAGCTCTCACCCATTCAAACTTATGCAGTTCTGCTCATTAGCCCACAGACCAGCTGGATTGTGATTTGCAGCCACACACACACACACACGTGTGACGAGATAGATGCGGCACTCTACACTTGCCCACCGCGGGGCTCGAACCCGCATCTCTCGTCTGACCCACATGGGAGGCGAGTGCTTTAACCAGTGAGCTAAAGAGTCCGAACTCTCGCCCACTGGCCAGAGCACCCTATGAAGTTGTCGGGAGGGAAGCTTCACTTAACTACGGCTCCCAGCCGACTTCTGCTACACATGCACGCACGTGTTTAATACACATACGCATGCACACAGGACACTACTTCTGATGTTGTATGTGCTTAGAGCAATCGCTTCTTGTTTTTTTTTTTTGTTTGTTTTTTTAATTAAACAGTTCAGTACAATGTACAACCTGGATGGGAACTGCACTTTTAACTTCCATTTATTTCAGGCCAGTGGATGTTATAGGGAGACCAATGGCAAATAAAGGGAGAATCAATGAGGCTTCATTAAAAGCAGCAGGCAGTCTTTTGCCTGGACACAGCTTAATTACAGTTTCACTGGCGTTTGCTTTAATTGGGGGAAATAAAGGGAGAGAAGTGGAGTGAATGGAGGATATTAGCATATCTATCACTAGGAGAGGCCACAAGGCCCCATCTAACCTGCGGCTGTACACCTCAACTTTAACCCTTCACAAACACAAACAGAGCAACACAATTTCACAATTATTTTTTGTCTTTTTAACATTCTGCTTTCTTTTTTGCCTTTTAGTCTATTTCTCTTTGTTGATATTTTACAGTAAATTCACATTTTACTGATGACTATGAAACATATGTGTCAGTTAATCATGAAAATAAAAGCACAATTTCATATTTGTTCTTTTTTTGATGCAACTGGTGCAGATTATATCCAGCTGTTTGCTCTATATGTTAATGAAATTAGTAATTTTGAGAGATTATTTTAAAAAGCTCCTCAGCTTCAATATATGGACTTTTGCTATAAATATGCGTGTTTCATACATCACCTGAAGATTCAGCAAATATTTTGGTTCAGTGAAGTTTGGGAGGATGTTTTTAATGACACCTTATTTAACTATAAAGTCACTTGAGACACATTATCTCTTTTATAAGGGCAGCATACAATAAGTGTCAAAAAGTTAGATAAAAACATATTAGTAGTTTACATTTATAATCACATCCAACACACTCAAATCTGAGAAATATGACAAAAATAACGTCTTTATTTATGTCTGTATATATGTATGTATATATGTATATTGAAAAAATGCTCTACTCATGAGGAAGTTAAGTGCCAATAGTTGTGCGTTATTGTAGCCGGTTGTGTGGACACATTTGTGGTGTGGTTGAGGAGGGAATTAGTGTCACTGAAAACAGATCACATATATGTATTTTCTGTGGCACTCATATAGCCCAGCAATTAAGAGATGTCTTTTTGCTTATCCTGTGTGTAAATGTAAAAGGTAAAACTGTTAGGGTGTTTCAAAAATATTTCTGAAATTTTAACTGGTTAATCTGAGCTAGTGATGGTTGAGCTAAGTAACAATGGAAAAAAAGATTTTTAAAAAAACGGTGGTGATATAAACTACATTAGCATTTAGTTCTGAACACACAACAAAGAGTTATTATTATTTTCTGTTGCTGGACAACTAGATTGGCTAGAATAAATTCTGTCACTTAAAGAATCCATTATTCTCTCTTAACATATTTACTTCTCTTGTGCAGATGTATTCTAGTTTTTATTCTCTGATTTTCATCCCTACTGCAAACCATTAAAATCTGTTAATATATTGAGGTAAAAGTCATAAAATAACAATTGAAACATTTTGATGACTTGGATGTGACAAACAGTGACTTCTAAAAGCATTATTTCAAAAAGAGAATTCATCTGTCTGTGCAATCCCTCTATAGCACTGTCTTTGACAATGACTGATAGCCAGCCAGGATCAAACCCTCCTCAGTGCTGCTTTGGTGACAGGTGAGCGGAGACATTCTCTCCCACAGCAGTTAATAACAATTTGAAAAAAGGTTCAGGGTTAATAACACAATCATTACCTGGATGAGGATGGTAGACAGCTGTAAGCATGTATGTAGATGGACCGCCGTCATTAGTCCTTGTCAAACGAGCTGAATAGGCGTGATCTAAGAGAGCACTTCAGGTTTTTAGTCATGAATGAATAACAGCTGGGAAAGGACCAGCATTTAGCTTGTTTTGAGATCAGCTTGATCACATGGTGGAGGGTGTTATTTTGGTTCTTATCTGTGCAAAGTCAAAGGAGAATATGTTTTATATGACATGTTTTATCCACCAATTAAAATTCAGCTAAAAATGGTTTAGTACATATTGTACGTGCTGTGTTGCTGCATGTAACAATAGATGTGACCGAGTGAGCACACTGTGAGGTCCTTCATTATTGAAAAGATTGATTTGTAATTTGTAGTGTTCCCATCTGTCCTGGTTACGCAAAATTATGGCTAAACCAGTTAGTAAACACTTTGCCCCATTGTCTGTTGTTTTGATAATCACCCATAATAGCATCCAGCATCAGTATGGTCTTTAAACCTGATTTAGGAGTTAATGGAATAAGAGGGAGAGGCAGTCAGTATATGCACTGGGCCTAATGTCATTAGAAATGTTTGCGGAGGCTAAATTAAATCAGTCGTAAATTGTGCTCTCAAGTAAGCCAGAAAAACCCAGCCTTGTTGAGGAGAGGAGGGGGCGGCGGGGATTCATATTTTAACCTTGCGTAGAAAATGCACTTAAACAGATTAAAATAAAATAGGGACCGTGTGGATGGATGGGAATGGTAATTGCTGGTGCTTTAATGGTTTCTTGTTAGCCAAGTCAAACTGAAGGCAGAGCTATTTTAAAGTTGGAAACTGTGATTGAGGTCATAACTTTGCAAATCTGGTGATTATGGCAAAGGGTGCATGTCACCAAACAGCACGTTACACATCTAATGGGGCTTTGGCTGAAAACAGATGCTTGTAGAGGGGTTTTCTGTGTGCATCATGCAGAACAGTGTTGCAAAGCAGGTGTGGATTAGTGGATGGTTTTTCAGCAAACAGTGTAGCAGTATGATGTGGACTGAGTGCTATAGCCTGCCAAATGTAGAGATCTGCGTGTGTGAGTGCATGTAATGCCCACCCATGTGCATGTCTCATTCCTTATTGCTGTCAGTGCAGGCGTACTGTTTGTCTGCTTGAATCAGGTAGCTCATCACACAATGCAGCCCAGACAGTAATGATAGCCATAAATACTCTGGGAATTCCCAAACGCAGATTAAATTTAGACGGTGTCTTTCCCAAAATCTGACAAAAAGCTGGAATAAAAACTCCACAGTGTCCATATCATGCAATATAATGTGGTTATATATCATACATGATGATGTTATAATGATAAAGTGCTGTGGGTAAATGATGCACATTTCTGGTCACTGCTGTGTGACGTATCTGCCTTTTCTGTAACATTACTCTACCTGTTCATTTGTATCCTCACACACCGATTTTGAACTTTGTGTCAGACCAGATACCTTAGATGTTATAATACACAGACTTCACACATGTGTGCATGTACACATTTCCTTCCTTGAAGTCTCAGCTTCATTCTCGCTTGTGTGGCTTTACCTTTCTATCCTGGGTTCACTTGTAACTCAGCACTGTTGGCTCCAGGTAAAACTGTGGCCCCATGCATGCTCATGTTCAGCTATTGTGTAAATTAACAAGGAAAAGGCTGTGCGGATTGAATGGCAAACATGCAGGTGATGACACATCCCCAGCACACACAAAGTATGTGTCATTACTCAATGCCAGTTAAGTTGTCAGTTGAGCAACTGTCTGTGATATTGCTCTCCAATCTGTATGCTTCTTTCTTTCTTTTCCTGTTGTTCTCACTTACATTTTCTTCATTACATGCCCTTGTGACATGCATATTATATGCTCTTTACAGACAATCAAATCAAGGAAAGAGTTGTTAAGAGACATTTAAGGTATTAAGTGAGCAATGCAAAGCTGAATTTGTTTGGGTATGGAGGATGAAATTATGTGAAAGCTTACCTATGTCAGAAACCCTATGCACATGGGTTCAGTTTCAGGTCCCGACCTCTTATCGCCATATCTCCAGAGACCATTGTATTGTCCATTGCTACAATTGAAACCAAATTCAGAGAAGAAAGTGACACCACTGTCCAAATCCCCTTAAATTATAGGCAACTTTTTGTGAACTAAAGCCCTTCTTCAGCAACAGATTATCTCCAGACACTTTTCTTTTTACCCAGTAAACACCGATATGAATTTTACCAAAAATTCAAACCCTGTGGAGGATGGTCTCCATATAGAAAGGTAGAAGGCCTTTTGGATGCTCACTGTTGCTCTGTAAATTGAAACCTGGATTTGGTTGTCAGTGTGCCAAAGGTTGATGTCACTAAGTAGCACAGGGTGACAGAGACAGAGAGTACAAGTGTTGAAAAAGCAGGACAGGAGCATGTGTCGAATCACCTATGTTGTTCCCTTTGTGTTTTGCACTGTAGGGCACATAGCTCACTGGGTCACAAGTGTGAGCTAAAACTCTATTGTGTGATGTCTGTGCCTTGAGGGTCCTGATCTCCTGGCAGGGAAACATATCTGAACGCTCTTTTTTTGTTAACACTTTATTTTACCTCTGCACTACCTCTGGCTGGGGTGCAATGCACTGAAGTAGTCCTTGTAATCTTTTAAACTTAAAGGATGCCTCTAGTGTACTTATTCTTATTGTCATCCCATAAAAAGAAGAATAGCAAGAATAACAACAAATTAATCCTACTGTTTTTTCTGTTTTTGATGTGATTCCCCCAGGGTTTTATGTTTGAAAATGTTTGGAAATAACTTCCTGCCCTCATTAATACACTGAATTTTGTCTTTTAAAATCTTCTAGTACATAATAATTTACTCATTACCACAGCAGCTTGTCCAGTGCCGAACAGTCAAACAAAAGAGGAAAATTAGTAAACCTTAAAGTTGTTCAGAAATCGCTGTTTGTCCAGTCACCTTCCCCGAGTTTCCCTGAGTTGCAGCACAAATTTACAAGGGTGAGGAAAATGAATTTGATTGGCCGTTATCGAGCGGGTGGGATGTTCCAATTTTTGAGGCGGGACACTGAATGTTTGGATTGGAATTGGAGTTTGGATTGGGTGTTGTCCAGCTTGGAGTGTGTTTAGCAGATGTTTATTATGCGACAACGGTAAACATTTGATTGACGGGTGACAATCCTGATATCATTGGCCGAAATATACTGTACAAAGTGACGCATAATTCATTGGCTTGCATTATTCTACATGAAAAAAATAACCCACTTTCAACCCAGATTTATTCAAAAGTAGAATTTTGCTAAATTTTTGGACCACATCATCTGATGAGCATTTACTCTGATTTTTAAAGCCATAGTGGGATGAAATTCATTTTTCATTTCTGAATGATTTAAATTCCTGAAAACTATGCCAAATTTGAAAGACTAAAGAAAAATGTCCTCTTTCACATACAATGTGTATTGTCATGAAGCAAAACAGAAGATATGCTTGCTCTTGTGGGAATGTTGGGTCTCTTTAAATTGATAAATATTAATAATTGTGTACACCTGCTCAATGTGTAAAATGCTTTGAGATGGCTATGCTGTGATTTGGCACTGTATAAATAAAGATTGATTGATGGATAATTTGCATACATCTGTACGTCTGTACCTAGATGGTGATGAAGAAGAAGAAGTTATTAAAGACCATCGCTACTGAGTCGCTTTCTGCTTTCACCATTTTACACATTGCAACACTTGATGTTTATGACACAAAAATTTCTCTCAGGTGATTCACCCTTCACAAACACCTTATTCAATAACAACAGCCCAAACTATGTTGATTGAAGGCATGGGGAAATCCGCAGGTAAGAGTAGTCAGCCATCTAGTTCATGTCCTTTGGAACCAACCCAGACAATGTTTAGGCACACAGTCAACAACTCCTGTCCTTGCTTATCTTAAGAATGTAAACCTCTATAAGCAAGCGCTTCATCTGTAATTCTATTGTGAGTCGGCCGGTTGTCTCAAAGTGTCTGAATAATCTAATGTAATGCAAAACCAGCTTTGTCTGTGACACTGAATACTTGTGTTAACACAGGCGTCTCAGCTCTTGGCCTGCACTGTACGGAATTCGCTGGCAGACAGAATGGCTAGACCACACCAAAACCTGCCAGTTACATTCTTTGCGTGATTCAGAAGTATCTTTTTCCCCCATTGGGACCGACTTGAGAGGTCTGATCAAAAGACCCGTCATCCCGAGGAGCTGAGTTTGGATGTGAGGTTGGGAAAAAAGGAGAAACAGCGAACTGTTGGTTGTTGTGTTGTTGTGTGTTATTATTTCCATTTGTTGGGGAAAAGAGAGATGAATGGAAGGATAAATGGATGATGGGTGGGTGGTGGGGAGGAGGAAATTCCCTTGTCTGGATGGAATTGGATGGCGAGCTCAGGGATGGATAGAGGGAGGGATGGGGGGCACCTGATGTAGAGGGTGCTGTCAGGCCCAAGACAGCGGGGTCTTTGTCTTCTCAATAATCACTTGCTGTACCTCTTCTTTCCATTCCTTCTTTCCCCTCCGCCATTCTGCCTTTACTTTTCCAATTCTCACTGCAACTCTGGCTCATTGGTCAATTGTCCACAAAAATGAAATGAATTCAAAGCCTTGAAAGTAGAACTTTAACTCTATAATCTTTCTTTTCATACTTGAAACAAGTCACACTTAACTTTGCTGCACTTGCCAGTATTATAATTTTTTACTTTACTATTTGATTGATACTATCAATACAAAAAAGATTCAATTAAATATGCTGCATATTTAGATCTAATGTCAAATTAATTACAAAAAAATATGATTAATTTGGGATTTGAAGGCCAGGATGATACATCTTGTATTAGGTCACTTAATCCAGGTGAGTTCATAGCTGGGAGATTTGGTTACCTTATACTGTACTTTCCATCCCAGACATGCTCTGTACCAACCAGACACAACATAACTAAATCTACTCATTCACACTTGCCAAGAACATGAGCAAAAGATCAAAGACCTTATTAAATCGATTAAATAGAAACTAGTGATTAATTGTTCTGTTGTTAATGTTTGTATGTGTTTTTGTGGTTGTATTCAATCTGGCAGAAGAGTAAAGGCTTTTAAAGACCAATGAATATTCAATGTCATGTAATGTCACAGTGGTTTTGGTTGTGGTGCATGTGCAGACATTTGTGGAATGTGAGCTTATCCTCCTCAGGTAAGGTGGTCGGATGGACAGTGGTAGTTAAAATAATCAGACTCCAATTATCGTGCAACCCACAGGGGCAGAGACATAATTCATAGCCCACAAAGACCCAGAAGACCCAAGTGCTTCTTCTTCATGAATGGGAGGACTTGTATTTGATTGAGAAATTCTTTGGGGGTTTTGTTTGTCAAATAATAAGAAGTTTATTTTTTCTCTGTAATGATGGCTGCTGTCAGATGTTCCTGTAAAAACTTTCATA
>JANJYQ010148006.1:19155-29525 GCA_024605255.1 Rastrelliger kanagurta | reverse complement strand
TAACATCTCCTATCTGTTTGTCCTGCCTGCTGCTGCTAACCAGCTTTATTAAGAGCCCTATTTTAATTGACTTCTACTTGATCATTTTAACTTTTTTTTTCTTAATTTAACTCGTGTTTTCATGTGGTAATTATTGGGATGAGTCTGTGCAGCAGTGCAGGGAAGAAAAATACTGGCATTTAATTTGTTTTTGGTTTTTTTACAATTTAATTTAATTTGTGTTTTAAATTGAGCTCGGCCTCTGCTGCTGTCCGGCAAACCTTCATCCTATTGAATGAGATGTTTGCAACCATTTATTTTATTAATTGCAATGGTAATAAGTGTAAAGTGATATTTCCTTGTGGATAGCCCCACAATTTGTCCGGATTTAGTGAGATGAGGATGGGACAGCGGTGGCAGATGGGGGGTATCTGATTGAGCTGCTTGTGGAGTCTGGAGAGCTTATAGAATAAATTATGGGCTGAAACTCACTGCCTTCATCACCACTAACAACACAGTGGTTTTCTACAATTATGGGCCTTGAAATTAACGCTGTGACAGGAACTATGATGTTTATTTTCCCAGCCAGACAAACCTTTATTTGGATTTTGCTGTCCAAAACTGACAAGGACATAGAAATAATTGTTTATAAAAGTTTAGAATTAAAACTTTATATTTAAAAAAGTATATTTAATATGTTTGCCTATATATTTGGCACCCAAATTAAGAGACAATGTACTTTTGATTGTGAAACAGAAACAAAACATGTCACCAAAGGTTCTTGGAACACCTATACATTTATGATGACACTGACATGAATGCTCAGTATTGTGCAGTATTGTACAGTTATTAAATGATTGGATGAGGGTATAAGTGCGATTTTTATACTGCATTCACCTGAGATTAGATTTCCCTCTGATACCGTTTGGCTGCTTACTGAAACTTATCAGTGTTTAGGTGTTGACATCAGCAGAATCTTTTTGTCGGGGCCGAAGTGCTTCAGAGACATTTGCTGACATTTTCATTACATGATCATAATTATTAATGTATGATGAGCCGACCTTACCCACAAAATACATGCAAGTAGACTGCGGCAGTGTTTTGACGTCAGGAAACTAAGTTGAGATGGTTCTGAACAAAGTGGCAAGTACAACACAGCAGTTAATGTCCTCAGATCATCTGACCATTCAGTGTTAATATTTCTCACACTATTGTTTGTGCAGTTGTGGCACAAAGACTCTGCTTTAGCTCATTATGATGTATAAATCATCGGACTCACCAACTTCAAAATCATAAACAAAAATGTAATTCCTTAAAGAACAACCTGTGATGATCCCCATATTGCATTTTGTCTTCATCCAGCTTAAATTCTTTACCAACTTACTGAGGTGTTAAATATTTTACAGACATTAATATCAGCTAAGACTTTATTGGCACTGTCGATGTCAGCTATGATTTTTCATCTCCACAGCTTGAAGGAATATGTTACAGAATACATACTGTATGCATCCTCTCAGAAGGTTCCACAGTGATCCTATTACAATAATCCCAAAATGGTTAAAAGCTCGATTGACATTAAGTCAGCCAAATCTCTGACTATTACCCCCTAAGGCCCTCCCCTTGTCTTCAAGGGCTTCAGTCTCCATTATTTGACGTGCCATATAGTCGAAGACAAAACTGTTTCATTTGATCTAATCAAAAGACACTTTTTAAATAAGTTGGGCACTTAGTGGTTTTATTTCTCCCAAATAAATTCAGGCATTGCGACCTAAAATTAACTGATGACCCTACAAAATTGATTTTATTTGAGTTGATTTGTTGGGACTCACAGCAAATGAATCACACATGATCCTAATTGACAAGAAGAGGCTGAAACTGGCCCATCAGTATCCCATTTTAAAATGCGCTAATTTGTTCAGCACCATAGGACTGCCAAATGTTTCGCTTGTATGCCCTGTTACCTTGGCATCCGTGGTGTATCATATACTTGTTACAGATCACTAGGAGAACGGTAACTGCTGTATAAATGAATTCTTATGTCACGCTGCACTTTTCAGGAGTGAAGCCAAGTCTTTCCTTGTTTTCTATTTCTGCATCACCCAGCGCACCCTGAAGGTCTCCACAAGGAGGCATTGGACATGATTCTGGAAAGCTTCAATGTGTAGTGTGAAAAGAGGTTGAGGCCCTTCGCTGGCCCACATCTGCAGACTGACAATTCTAATCTTAGCTCCAATTCAGGAGACGCTCTTCTGTTTGCCTCTCACTTCATCAACAAGACAACTTATTCATCTTGCCTGGTCCATTAAAGGTTTAAGAGAACATTCAGGTCTCTAAAGCATCTCCTTTAATCAAAATAGCATAGAGCACCACTCAAGAGTCTGGACACACTTTCTCATTGAAGAGAACTAGAAGGTGTGCCCAAACTTTGACATCATCATTTGATGTTTTTGGCTGCATGTGAAATGCACATTTGTGCAGTTAATTCATAGCAACTCTTATTTGTACCTATTTCATTTCTATGTCACTGCATACAAACTTTAAATTCCTCTACTGATGTCTCTATCCAAAGATTTTCTTCCCCATTAAAAATAGATACATAAAGACGATGTATTACTTTTATAGATGTTATTGGTATCCAGAGAATATAATATGCTGCCATCAAAGGTTCATTTTCTTTTTAAAATTAAAAATGGCTTCCCTCAGCACAGTGATAGAGTACATAGCAGATGCTCAAGTTTAGTCAAAAACTCAGCACTCTGTTTCTGGCTTGCTAAGCTGCTTGTCATCCACAGATGTTGACTAGCGGAGGAGAGCAGCCTGACAGCTGAAGTAGTGCATGTGGTTTTAACACCCAAAGTGGAAGCAAAGCAATATAAAAAAAAAAAAAAAATCTGAAGGCAAGCGTTTTTCCTCAAACGCCGTCATTCCTGCAAAGTTTTCACAGACAACTTTGACCATTCAATTTAAAACATACCCATAAAAGTGTCCCAGTGGCAGGGGAGACATTACCTTCTCAAACAGCTTCACCTGACAAGACTAGCCATTATATAAAACAGAAAACCAAAACACAGCTTACATCAAACTGGTGATTTGTGTGTCAATTTATCCCATTTTATGTGTGAAGATGCGCGCTCAACGCCGTCTCAGCTCACGGATGGCTGACGTGAACAGATGTTAGGGGTTGTTAAGGTACTACCATTTGCAAGTCACATGTGAGAGGTTGAGAACAGGCCAATTTGTGCTCGCCGTTGACTCACATGCAACATCTGATGCCTCATCGGATTTCACGCTTGTGTTTGTACGTCATCGCCAGAACACGCAAGGAGGAGGCGAGTGATAGAGAGAACAATCTGACAGGCAGCAGACACTTGACCCACACTTGTGTCATCCTACGCAGCGAGGGCGCGCTAGTATATGTGCATCCTTGGATCTGCTGTGTATATTAAAGGTGCTCTGACCTTGGGCTTGTGCTGTATGTTCAGTCACATGTGCCGACACGCCGCACGAGCACAGATGGTTGTTTTAAAATCAGAACGTGAGGGGAAAAGTAGAAATGTGAGCTCTTGTGTAATTTATAATGCCGTTTGAAACCACTCTCTTTGTAGACTGTACTGTATAGTGTATATTATGTAGTTATTGATGTGTGTGTGTGTGTGTGTGTGTGTATGTGTGTGTGTTTTTGTAAACTTGTGTTTTTCAGCCCTGTGATTGACCTTCCATCATATTTTTCATTGTTTATGGCTGGATTGTGTTCAGACTTGAGGTGGTTCTGTTCACATTGAACATCTGGTTTTGAACATATTTTCTTGATTTCTAGTTTGATATTTTGAAAAATGCACTCATGTATTTTCTTGCCAACAGTTAGAAAAAGAGACTGATACCACACTAGTATTTGTTAAAAATCAGAGTGAAATGGTTAGCGTAAACAGGAAAAAAAACTATCCTGACGCTGCCAGAAAATCACCAAATCTTCCCGCTAACACCTTGAAATCTCATAAATCAAGAAAATCTCTAGTTTCTTTAAACTGTGCAAAATTCAATAACTTTTAGCTTTTAGTTTGTTGTACAGATTCAACTAACAAGATGATGGACAGTTTGTTATCTTAGGACAGAGTAAGGCTGTGAAGCTTTTGAGAGGGAAGTAATGGAGGATCACTCAGAGGTCACTGAATGGTAGTTTAATACAGAAGTTGGACACTTTGGAAATGAAACTAAAAAATTTTTATGCTAATGGATTTATTTAACGGCGTTATTGACTGAATTTTATTTGGTGTTAATGTGGAGGTGAAAGTGTATTTGATAAAGACTTACAAATAGAAGTCAATAACAGTATTTTCTTTTTTTTTTAATTCAACTTTGAGCCCATGCTTCATACAAGTTTTACATTTTAAAACGAGCACTGGAATATAGTAGTATAGTATTAGCTTGCTTTTTATTGAAGGAAGTGATTACAAATAACTCTTCACTGGAAGTAAATTTTAAAAAAGTTTATTTTTCTTTGCAATTTTTCCCCATTTCTGCAGTTTTACTATGAAGAGAACATAAAACATTGGCTGCAGTAATAACTGTATATTATACCTCACAATGAGTCTTTAAATAAAATGTAGTTTAAGTTGGATTTTCGACTTTTCTACATTTGTATACTAAGAGTTCTTCGCGATTAGAATTCAGGATGTCTTGACACATTTTATACCCCCTTGCCAGAATGTGTAGAGTAACAGTATACTTTTCCAGACATCTTCCTATTTTGTCCTCATGAGGCAGACTACCACTCACATCTAACTTTGAACATCCTGTTATACCGCATGCCATCTTTTCTGCTGCGTTTTTCACCGTTATCCTTCGTGTCTGCTGGCTGGCAACGACGTGTGGATACTGTGAGGTTGAGGGTGGACGGATGAGGTGGCATTCAACCAACAGTTAGCGCCACATAAAGCCTTTATCACACCTAAACGACTCCGTCTCCCAAAGCCAGAGTGAGATAAGCACTGCCCATTCATCTGTAATGATGTGGAAGCAAGAACCAGCTGAACTGAGTTGAGAGGAAAAGGCTAACTCTGACAGTGTGAATGGCTGAAAAAGAGTACGGGAGGGGGGCAATGAGGTTTAGCTTGTTTCTCAGACTGATGTGTGAACATGCTTTTATTTATTTATGTTCTCTATGGTTGAACTTCATTACAAGAGAAGCGTTATTCTACATTTCAGAGTACTGTAATTGTCTGCAAGATGAAAATATGAAACTGGGCTCACTTGACATGGTGATGATTGAAAAAGTTTCCCTTTGGACAACAAATTATGTTTTTGCAACCAGACTAAGTATTTATAGACATGTGACCCTGCCATCATGCACTCTTTGGAAGCTCCCATTCCTGCATAATAGCTGCAAAATCCTCATCATTTCAGACATTTTGGAGCTCATGTTTAATTTCTAAACTGGCAACCTGTATTTCAACTATTTCTTCGATTTGCAAGATCTTTCCAAAGTTAGCCTCCCACGGTGTGCCCGCAGTAATGTGATTGCAAGTTTACAACTCTAAATGCAGCTCTGAGTGTTTGAACCGAAAATGCATTAGGGAGGCGACATATTCGTGGAGGTGATGTGGAAGTGACACCTGACTGGGAGCTGAATTGGAGTCACTTTCGGATGTCAGTTGTGAAAATGAACTCCGGGCAAAATTACTAGATCCGAGATGCATGTGTTTGCAAATCTAGGTCTAAACAGAGCCTTTTGGGCACCCACAGCCTGGCATAACTGGTGGAACAGCTGTCTAATAAAATCCAGCCTGAAAATGCCACTAATTTTGTGAGTCGAGATTGATATTTGTAGTTTGACAGCATTGCAGTGGCAAAAAAAAGCACATGCACGTCACTCTACTTGGCAGCTGTTGATTAAGTAGCAATGAGCTGGCTATCTAATATTAAAGATAAATTAAGCAATAGATAGATAGCATTGAGGAA
Organism: Rastrelliger kanagurta; assembly: GCA_024605255.1. NCBI lineage: Eukaryota > Metazoa > Chordata > Actinopteri > Scombriformes > Scombridae > Rastrelliger > Rastrelliger kanagurta. Next base: position 23,588 of record JANJYQ010148006.1, on the reverse strand, counting down.
TGACATATAGTATGAAATTTTCAGGTGCTTTCATATTCAGTGAAGATTTATATGTTCCAATTAAGACATCATTTCTGCCGGGCTGCTTTATCAGCAGCAGTGAAGTCTGTGAAATGGGACAAAATTTGATGGGGTCGTCTGTAGTCTTGGTAACCTCTATAAGACGAGCGAAACATGTTTAATTATAACTATTCAAGTTGGAAAACTGTCAAATATCTAGTATGTCTGGAAATATTGTGCAAGTCCATAATACAGAACACTAGATGACTATGTAGAAAAAACAAATGACTTCATTCTAGGTGGAGACATGGTCCAGCAGTCCATCTTTAATAGTGATGATGTCCTCAATAATTTATTGCTCCTACAGTACATCATTTGCTGCCAACCACAAATACATTACATCATGTGCCTAAATCTTTTTTTTTTAATTATTGTCAATTAATGGTCCTCTCATTTCAGATAAATGGAGCAATACAGGCATATCTTGTGGTTTTAATGCATGTGACTACTAACGCATCAATTATTCACCTATAAAATATGTGATTGTTGCTCATTATTTGTTTCACTTGATCAGTTTGTGTGCATGTTGACTGCATATCTGGCTTCAGTGTAGATGCATCACTGGTGTTAGAATGATTTCAGTACAAAACGTAGTGTCACAGTGGTATTTAGTGAAATGACTTTACCGTAAGGGGGTAATTTGTCATGGACTAGATGTTTTAAAATTAAATCGATCATCTTCTATAAGACCACTAAATCACATGAAATAACAGATTTAACCCCTGGTGTCTCATAGTGTCATTTATCCGTCTTTTTTTTCTTTAGCTGTTTGAGCTATTTGACACTTCGTCTTGGGTAAATCAACTCTTGGCTGAGAAGCTTTTCGTTCTCCTGTGCCTTTTTAAACACTCTGACAGGGCTTAAAGAGCACACCTATTCACATACACTGACAACCTGCAACCTGTCTGTGTCTTCCAGGTGTAATTGGCTCCTTGACTGCAGCTCTGGACCCATCAGGAGTTCCACAGAAGAAGACAGATGAGACCACTGAGTCCTACCTGAGAATGCTACCTATTCTACCACCTCACCATGTCACCCTAGGAAATCTGTTAACCTCTCCCCTTCCACAATCCTCTTTTTGTTGTTATCTCCCATAACCCACTGAATTTCTGATCCTCTACACCCTGCTCAAGTCCCAGTGATATGACTAAAAGAGCCTTTATTTTGGACATGTTGTTTTTTCCTCTCAATGCTGCCAGCCACCAAGGCTATGGTGGGAAACGTCATTATACTTCTCAACAGATTGCTAATCATTGTCTGGCATGGCTCTTGGGACTAGTGCTGCACCTGACCCTTTCCTCATGTCAACGGGTTGACCTAAAACACCCCATAGTGTCAACAGCCTATGGAAAGATACGTGGTATCAGGAAGGAGCTCAACAATGAGATCTTGGGCCCTGTGGAACAGTACTTAGGTGTGCCATATGCCACTGCACCTATTGGTGAGCGTCGTTTCCAGCCTCCTGAAGCTCCAGGCTCCTGGCAGGAAATCCGTAATGCCACCCATTTTGCACCCGTGTGCCCCCAGAATGTGCATGGGGTGTTACCTGAGATCATGCTACCAGTGTGGTTCACAGACAGCCTGGATGCTGCAGCCACCTATGTTCAGAACCAGAGTGAGGACTGCCTTTACCTCAACATTTATGTACCTACTGAAGACGGTGAGTTGGATGAAACTCTCATACTTTTACTGCAATTGGAAGGGGTCATAAAAATGTCATAAAAAAGTGTGAAATCCTAGGTCTGTTCAAACTGAGAGAAAAATTTTGTTTCTGGCTGATTTTTTTTTTTTTTTTTTTAGAAAGTGTTAGAACAGCATGAACTTTTCTACTCATTTTCACATTTGTGTGTCGGTAAACTCCAGTTACTCCCTTGGAATAGTGTCATTTTAATAAGTTAGTCAGGATCTATTTTGTGGAGAGAAACCTCTATAGCGTGAGCCAGAAGACACCCAGGAGATTACCAAAGAATATATGCTCTGATAATCCCCTGGGCTTGTATTAATGTCAGTCTCAATTACTATTGGTTATTGAGACTAATCGTTCTCTGGATATACATTCTTCAGGGTAGAGCAGTCACATACACAATCTTCATGGTGCTAATACTCTGTTAAGCAATTAGGTGCATTATAATTGTATTCCTCATAATTAATTAAATCTAACATTTTATCAAATATTCAAAACTCATACAGAACATGTTCTGGTAACCAGCTGCTTTGCGTACCAGGTAGAGCCTCATCGCAACATGCTATGTTTTCGCTTGACTGAACATTATATCCTCATAATGTTAATTATTTTGACTTGCTGACATTCACTTTTTGCATGAGCAATACAAGATAAGTCATATGTTTTTGGTGACTGTACAAAGTGAAGCACTAAATCAAACAGTGACTCACTGACACCATTACTGTTTTGCTTCAACCAGTAGAAGATCTCGAGTCCACATGTCCCTGCATTGAGAACATCTTACAAAACTACTATTTTCTATCAATCTCTTGTTTCTTAAATTCTACTTATCTCTTCTTTGTAGAGCTTATCAAACTAAAAGCATTACTGCATTTTAATACAGTCTGTTGCTCAAAATTCATCAATGCGACAAGTGCTTTCATATAGCCTAGCTAGTTGGCATAACCAGTTTGTTGATTGTTTCATGGTCAATAAAGTCATTTATCATTTTGGTCGACAAATAAGCAGGACAACCAGTATATTGTAACTATTCCAGTTTCATTTATTATGTACAAAGTAGGTCCACATAGTGTGATTGGATCAGAGAATTGCTGCAGCAGTGCTAAAGCTAATCAAAGCTTATTTAAGACTCACAAATGACCCTGCTATTGCAGTCTCCACAGCATGTATGACAATAGCATAGTTTAAGGTTTAATAGTCTACAACTAAACTGCCCTAACTTTCATATTTTCAGCTTTTTTAATCTTTATTGATAGCATTTACATTTGCATACATCAAATTACCGCTGACTAAACTGGTGAAGCTTTTAATGACATGTAACTGCTTTCACTCATTTTATAAGAATTGCACACCAGGATGATTATGGACTGATGACAAGTGTGCTTCTAAAACATGACATGATGACCATGGGTAAATAAAATGAATTTTCCTCTGATTTGTATCTCTGACAGGACTACCCTACTATTTTTTACACAGCAGTAACCCCTCCCATATCCTAAATATATATTTTCTAGTTTCTGTTATTGGACTTTTAGCATGCTTTTCTCATAATACTTGCAATAACATAAGTAAAGTCACTATGCAGGATAACATTTGAATGACTTACTGGAAAACAAAAGTAATATTCATGTATACCCCTTTCTATAAAATATACAATATTTTCATGTTTGTTACTGTTGTTATTAACAAATCAATACTTCTCTACATATTAGGTTTAAATAAGGTGAGATGAAAATAAAACTGCTAATATTAGTCCACTAGTTAGCAGAAAATAAAGCAAACACAATACATGGTCAAACACAGCCTTGCACCGGCCTCTTGGGGCGAAATTAGTAGAAAACTCAAGATCACCATAAGGCAAAAACCTTCACCTCTACATGGGCTATCTGCGTGTTCTTGTTTTAATGATCCTGTTGAGAGCGTTTGAAAAGGCAGATGGGCAGGTAAAAGAACACAGGATCAAAGTCTAACTTTGGAGGCAGAGCATATGCTACCGACGATAGTAAGCAAGTCTAATGATAAAATGTTAAAAAGTCTATGATTAATGGGCTCACCTGAGAGATGAAGAGAGTACTCAACTAGCACATGTTTATGCATTATTGCTGCTGCTCACACATGAATTCTAGCTCTGGATTAGTGTGCAGTCTTTTGCAACTAATATTGTTGTGGTTTTTTGACATGAAAACTAAGGCCATAAACTAGTGAAAGTATAAGTCTAGTGTCATGAATGGGAGCTCTGTACACTAAAGATACTCACCGAACGGATGCTGCAGAGTCCCCCGTCCTATCCCCCGGGGAAAAGGTGTGCAAATGAGTGAAACCGATTTTACATCTGTCTGCCTGTCAGAAATCTGTCACTTATTGTCAGGGGTCACCGCTTACACAAGGCTGATGCTGTCCCCAAGGATATGTTTTACTGTGTGTGTATGTGTGTGTGAAAGACAGAAACAGACTAGAGGAGAGTGAAGTGCCCCTGAAATCAAACACACTATATTTTTCCATGTATAACCGTTGTCACAATCCCTCAAATTGTTTACATGGTGTTAGACTTTCAGGGTTATGTCAGACCCAGCAGCTTCAAATGTATTTAGTTCTGCCATTTTTGTTTGGAAGGGTTTTCACAGGCTGTGTGTTTGGTGGCCGAGGTGGGTGGTGATGTTGGTGGTGGGGGGTTGGAGTATGGGGGGGA
>JANJYQ010147908.1:176-11530 GCA_024605255.1 Rastrelliger kanagurta | reverse complement strand
AGAGAATCTGATGGTATTAAAGCAGAGGAGGTTTCATAGCAGATATTCGGAGCTCATTTAGAACATATATGGCACAGAGAGCAGTTCACATGCTTACCCAAACTATATAACAAAAGTGACAATGGCTGCACTTTTAATCAGATATCAGTCCCTGCTGAAGTAAAGGAACTTGCACATAATGAAGTAATAATGGATCGTGACTTAGCGCTTTGACTTTCTGCCTCCTGTTGGCTCTCTGATTGGATGTGATATCAATGCAGCTGCCTAAATTAGATGAAACTCAAACAGTGATGCAGACAAACATAAGCCTGACTTATGTTTTTCATATGAATTTGTGAGATGTGAAAAGGCAGCATAGACATTTATATACTTGAACTCCACACTCTCTTTTAATTTTATGCTGACATATTTATGCAGGAACCCTTTACATCACTGTGACTTTATATCAGTGTTTTCCCTTGACACATCACTCCTATGTCTTCCANGTGAGATGTGAAAAGGCAGCATAGACATTTATATACTTGAACTCCACACTCTCTTTTAATTTTGTGCTAACATATTTATGCAGGAACCCTTTACATCACTGTGACTTTATATCAGTGTTTTCCCTTGACACATCACTCCTATGTCTTCCACACATCACTCCTATGTCTTCCTCACCTTCACACAGAGGCTTTGTTGTTGAACAGATATGTTCACCTGCAGTCTCCACTTCATTTCCCATCAACATGTGTGAGAATATAGTGAGTCAGCCCAGCAAACACTGAACAAAGCAGTGTTGCCTCGTTATCATGACCTCAGGTCCTGGTAAACAAAGGCTCATAGATTACAAGGGAGAGGAGGGAACGGCAAGGACACTGGTACTATGCTGCATTCACAAACTGCTGAGCAAAATGAATGAGTCAATCACACATTGACTAAACTGGTCACTTCAATCACTTGTAAGGTGTTTTTAGATGGAAACCTCTGAAATCCTGATGTTACACAATGAGTATGGAGGACATTTAAAACACCATACATCTTTAGCAGGGCTTCTTTTCATCGCTTAAGGCCCTCAGGATTAGAGCTGACTTGTTAGTAAAACCAGGAAAATAAATGATGGGGTGCTCCAAACACTATCTCATACCTGACGGGCTTATGTAATTGCCCTAAATGAAAAACAGTGAATTCTAAGAAAAGAACAAGTTACATCTCGGAGTGTGTGTTTGATCTAATCTAATGTACTCCTCCGGTTTGGTTTATCTTTGGTCTAGTTAGCAGATTGATCACTGTATATAGAAGAGATAATGGTGAAGATACTGTTTAACATTTGAATCCAGGGAAGATGTATGACAAGCCATGAATAACCCTAATGAATAAAAAGCAATTGAGACCTTGAATTTGAATAACAGCTGTGCCTCTTACAAGACAGTCAAACACCAGAGTGTATATATACATTTACATAGACATAATATTTCTTTCTTGTGTATTAAAAATAGTACAATTTTCCCTTATAGTGTCAAACACATTCTACCAAATGAAACAGCCAGTGCAATCCCAGTTTGGAGTGGAAAAGTAATCATTAACAATGCTTTGAAATGACAGCTGGTTCTTAAAATCTTCTTTGTGGTCTTGATTATAATAAAACTGTTTCAGCCTCTTAACCACTACTTTCCAGTATATGAAGATGGTGTTGAGTCTTTGTTCAGTAAAATGAAAACAATGACTGTCTGAAATTTGGCTACTCATCATACTACCATAATAGCTGTGTTTTTGGAATAAGCTGTCTGTTTATAACCAAATCAGACCAAACCAAATAGTTAGTTTAAATAGAGAAAACTAGTTCTTCTGAAATGATGTAGGCACTTGTAGAAAATATCAAGCTATAGATGCACTAAACTGTCCTTAAGTATTTTAATATAGATGACAGTCATATCTCACAACAGATATTTTGTTTTAAAATGTGTTTGGTACATCTTTGCTAGGAGTGTTTTGGAAATTAAAATACAGCTTCACAAAATGAATGCTAGATACTTTTAATGTATACCTTTACATTTCTCTATATCTATATCATTGGAAAACAAATATGGGCATGATTTTTGGTCGTATTTTATATTGTAAAGACATAATCTTGGCTCACTGAACAGAAGTGAGCCACTGCTTTTCTTTTTATTTTTATGTTATTGTTTTTGTGGCCTGTGGTTGGAGGAATGATGAAATGTGTGTGCTGCATTGTTTGTAGCCTATTATCTACTGTTTGGAGTTTTGTAGGATTGACTGATGATTCAATACTACCATCTGGTGCTTGAAAATGTTAGGAGCGCTAGAGGTGTAACACCACAGTTGTGCAGTAGGGGTCAGAAGAAGATCGTTGTCCAATGGGGGGAAAAACTCCCTAAATATTACTGTAAGAGACAGTAGGTGTCTCATGGTGATCAAGTTTTCTTGGACAGACCAACACTCCCACCTTATTATCCTCATTTAAACTCATACGGGTAGAAAATTCAGCGTAATGTAATTATTTGACACCAGCGCAATACTTCATGATTTAATAAAGCTCCCATCATTGTTGGTCAACATATTTTTTTCTTCTCCAATAATCTGACACAAATGAACTTAATCACAATTAAACCTGTGACCCTGTAGGACACATGACATGAGCCTCAGTAAAGGATGATGAACTGATGGATAAGTGATATGACACTAATTACAGTACCCTTTCTCCTGACCTGTGGGTGCTGTTGAATTAGGAGGCAGCTCAAGAGATTGTTGCCATGGTTACGTTGTGGCAGATGACTCACAGCACTGTTGTTTCTCCTCCCTTTTTTCCTCTTGTCTTTGTTTCCTTTGTTATTTATTTGCTTGCAAAGAGAAAGAGAGGGAGGGGCGATACAAGTGAAGTAATCCGATTCCTATTGTAGGTCAGTCTGCAAATGAAATCTCCTGTTATTATTTTTACTCCTTTTATCCTAAGAGGTCACTGAATGGAACAAAAACCTTTTGCTGGAAAAGAATAGGATGACTTCAGATTTTTTTTTCCTCCACAAAAGAGCATTCATGCTTCAGGAACTGACATGTACCCACTTGAATTGGATAAACTGAGACCAAAGATCTGGAGCAAAGTGACATAAATAATGAACTGATTTGCAGTTCAATCTAAAAAAGTGTCATCTCACACTGAGAACCTCATGTATAATTAATAAGTTGAGCTCCCTTCTGGTGTCTCTTTGTACTCTTAATGATCTGATTTACATTAGAAAATGCCAGACAGTGGGATTACGACGTGACCAAGAGAGACTAATTTAATAAATAAGTCATTCAGAGATCATGAATCCACATGTTGCTTCACACTATTTATTCCTAAGTGAATTAGATTTTGTTGGAGGTACACTGAATGCATCCCAAAACAGCACCTGCAATCTTTGTGTTGCTGTTAAAAACACATTACTTCATTCACCACTACATTGAAATTACCCAGTATGTTGTTTATTTGTGCCAATATTACTTCCCACTGCCTCCACTTTATTTATAGGTTTTAACTTCTAAACACCATTATTCAAAAAGTAGAAAACAATTTTTAGAGTCATCCTAGTTTCTAATTATTCATAGACAATCCTAAGTGCACAGATGGCGGGAAGAGAAATCACAGAAAAATCCCGTCCACAACTTTCCAGTAATGAATCCATGATGAGAAGTGTGCTGTCCTTTGTGAGTGCACGTAACAGCTGTTCATTTATGCTCTTTTATCTGCTGCTCTGCAATGATTAACTGACCTGTTGCTCCTCATTTTACAGTATGTTCACATGATAGAGTCCACATACGCAGAATGGAAGTCAATATCTAGTAATAATAAAAGATACAAAGGTTTCCCTTGCACCACATTTAAAATAACAGACTATTTGATGGAGACTTTATTGCATGTCAAACTGTGCAGTATAGCTGTTTATTCAGCCACCATCAGTCTCATATAATAAAACATATTTACTGAAGAATGGAAATTAACAATGTACTTTTCAAACAAATGAAATTAAATTAAAATTAGTTTGCATTAAAAAAACGTTCAATATTGTTGGAAATATGACTTTGACAAATGGGAATGTAGACTTTAGATAACAATTATCTAGACTCCAGATAACAAAATAGAAGTCCTGCATGAAAAATCCTACTCAAGTAATACATGTACGTAACAGTAAGTATTGCAGTAAAAGTAGTTGTTTGATCACTCTGACTGATATATTATCATATATGACATGATTAGATTATTAATACTGGAGCATCGGTGTGTAAATAACATGTTAGTCTAGTAGCTGCTGGGAGTGGAGCTCATTTGAATTACCAATACTTCATAATACTGTTAATAGTTTAGTCCATTAGTTCCCCACCCAGAGGTCAGGCTCCTTCAAAGGGTCACCAGATAAATTTCAGGAGTTGTGAGATTATTAATGGGAGATGAAATACACAATTATGTTTCCAGTTTTTAGACTTTTTCTCTAATCTTTGATTTTGGTTTTTGGTCAAATACTGGATAATTTAAACATTTATTGAAATGAAACCATGTGAGACATTTAGAGGCAAAAATCACTATTTGGTGGAGCTAACAACTCATAAACATCTGGAATGATGAACCACTGGTTTCATCTTTAACGGTGCTGTGTTTTAAAAGCTTATTATATTCATTGTGTTGAATCTTCATCTGAAAAGTAAAGCTGCCAAATAAATAGAATGGAGTGGGAGTATTAAAATTGTTTTCAATTGGTGCAAATACCTCAAAAGTGTAGTTAAGTACTGTATTTAACCCTCTGTGGTGAATTCAACTCTTCAGTGTGTAAGATGATTAAAATATTTTTTTTCATCATATAATATTTTCTACTACAATACTTGAGTATCTGAACATTGTTAATATTCTTCCATTCCAAAAATAAAGGTGAATGGTATGTTTGAGCAACTGAAATATGATTTTAATAGGATTCAAGGAATATGGAACATTTTCATTTCAGCACTTCCTCATTTGGCTGACTTTATGACACCAATGTTCCAGCTTGGCAAAATCCCTCATATATATATCATTTTTTATAGCTTTAAACATGTGGTGATGATGGAAAACATGTTTTTATGTACAGCAGGTCATGGGACTGTTAGCAGGTTCCTCTCACAGATTCAGAAATGAGCCAGCATTCATTAGGGTTGGCTTCAGATGCCACATGCGACGGTTAGTGATCACAGTGACCTGCTGAATGTTTCCACCTGATGTGAAAGGACCTCTCCAGTCCTTTATTATCACAACAAAACTAAGTTAAAATGTGCAATCTTAGACCTAAATACCCGGAGGCCTTCTACTGCCATGCAATGAAGAACTATTTTTATATTGTTATTATTTATTTCAGCTGTTTAATGACGTCACTGGCATTAACAGCAAGTAGTTTATCTGGTAGAAGGGATAAGCATAATTCTGACTCTACATTAGTGGGCCAGCTCTGTCTTAGTTGTTATCAGTACTTTGTTTATGGTAACTTCATCATGTGTGTTTTATTTATTAAAATGTACCATATAAACAGTATAAAGGTCTTACCCTGAGTCTTTGAGGCCCTTATTTCCTGCTGTCATATATGATAACATATCAGTCAGAAGGAACAAACCGTTACTTTTACTGCAGTAATTCAACTATATTTTGGTAGTCACGATTGTCATCCTAAGATTGAGTGAATGTTCATCAAAAATCCTGCAATGAGGAAAGTGGAGGCTACAGCTGTCAGGCAGAATTCAGCCTAATGACACTTCACTCTGCTGTAGTCAGATGATTTTGACAGAACTGGGCGAACTGTGTGTCTGAGGGACAGTTTTTACATCCTTTCCAGACAATTTGAAAAAGGTTAGTGCACTTTAAAGTCATAAGATTGTAGTGTTCCCTTTGATAAGCGATGTTAATATATAGAAACTGACTGGAATAAGAGCATACAATGATCTCTTTCCAAAATAAATGGAATTATTGCCAAACCTTATAGTTAAAGTAATTGTCCCTTTCAGACTCCTCTAATATTGATTTCTTATTTGAAGATGCCCTTAAAGCCAGATCAACTAGGTCAACACAAGCTTTTGAGGGAGGTGATAATCCTGCACCTGTGTCTGAATCTCTTGAAGTGCTGAACTCATTGAACTTGGTAAGAGTAATGATGCAGTTATCATCTGCAGCACTTATCCAACAAATGTTATATTTCATAGGATAATCATTATGATAATTAAATATAAGATAGTGGAGGCTCAAGCAAGAGTTGAGGAGCTGCAGACGCAACTGAGAAATGATGAAAAAAATCCCAAAACAAACTGTAAAGTTAGATGAAATGTGTTTTAGAGAAACTGTTGAAAGAGAAGAGAAACTACTTTTTCATCATTTATATAATATACTATGGATTTTTATTTCATACTGACAAAGGCTGTAGAAAACAAATCAGACTATTAATAACATTTTCTGCTGTGGTCTGATTATGTTTCACCCCTATGTAATGCATGAGTTGAAACCAAATTTCAGATTTAGAGTCTGTCTTTCCTAGGGCTAGGGTTAGGTGTCACCATGTGCTTGTGGGATTGCTGAGTCTTTGTAAATTAAAGAGTAATAAATATGACTTGAACGTATACAAAGAGCAATGAACTTCTTTTAGCTCTGTTTTGATACAACATTGTTAATTTGCTGTTATTGTTTTAACTTGGACCCTGTAGTTATTTTTATAGGCTATTTATTGTGTAAAAAATGGCAATGTATACAAAGGTATTGAATACATTGAGATAAAACAGAAATATTAACTCAACAAGCACACTTATGTCATTGAACTATTTATCTCTATTCAGCATGACAATTGTATTCTGAGTTTTTTTTACAGCAAATACTTGGTTCATATTAAAAAATGCAAAAAACCATCCTCATTCAGTGATGTGTTGAATGTATTTGAGCTCTGTTTTTTGTTTCTTCTATCGTTGATGGGACTTTTTTTCCCTTTTTATTATGGTTATACTATAGTTGTTTATGTATATATAGTTGATTTTTAACCAGTTCAAGTTGTAATTCTTCGGCCATGGAAGAAGTGTGTACAAACTTTGCCTATGCCTATATGTTTGAGCATTCATTCTGAAAAAATGTAAGTATCTGTATGCTGTATGTCATTAATACAGCATACAGAATAGCCAGTGAACTAATTTCCCTAGCTGTGTGTAGTGGTGCTACAAATGATACTCACAATGCCTTACATGTTGTAATGGCCTGGCTCAAACAATATGGCACTGCCCTCCCTGTGTGTGGCCTGCTATGAGCCTAATGATAGGGCCAATAACACACAGAGGAGCAATTTTGAGTTTTAGGTCTGTGTGTTTGTGTAGGCCGATGTAAGTGTGTCAGAGTGTGTTGGTGTGTGTATGGACAACATCCGGTCTTACTGAGATACACAACAAGCATCAGACACACTCCAAATTTGTATGAAATCTTCAACTTAAATGATCTGATGTGAGCAACTGACAAGCCCCCATGCAGACAGGAGGCTCAGGGTGATGATGTGCTTATTTAGTTGATCCGCCTCCAGTAACAAAGTCTGTCATCATCAATTTCTCACGTTTATAGCAAACTCAATTTCATGAAATTTCAGAATTAGGCAAGTTACAGGTCTCCCTCTCTCTCTTGAGATATATCTATGATCTCAATGCACGCTGTAATAATTTAAAAGTCAATCTTCTCCGCCCCGATATGGCGAGCCCAAAGCCTCTCTGGGCGAGTCCTATACGCAAAGCGGGGACGTAGCTACAGCAGCCAATGAGATGATCAATATTGTGAAAACTCGCCCTCCTCTGTCTCTTATTGGCTTGTATCCGTGGCTTCTGTCTATTTGATTGGTCATACTCAGAATAACAACCAATCAGAGCTAGAGAGGGGCGGGTCTTAATAGAATGCGGGTGGGAAGAAACAAACTCTTCCTTGACCGTTCTTGACTACACGCACGGACGTTCTGTACGCGGCTACGTTAACGTAACGGATCTATGACAAAAGCGAGCTGTGGGGTAGTGGTCCCCGAAACATGTCTCCTATCCCCTCAGCTGTCAGGAACAACATGACCGGGGATGGGAATCTCCCTGCTGCATAAATCAGAGGTAACCCTCGTTGCAGCGAGTCCGGTGCAGTGTTAAAACACACCGAGGAGACCGGGGCTCTTTATTTATTCACGAGAAGATGGCGGAATTCTCGCCCGTCCTGCCGATGCGGGATGGAGGAGGACGATTTGGTCAGCCCATCTTCCCTCGGTCCAGGTCCGGTTCTGAATCAGAGAGTGAACTGTCCCAGAGTCTGGCCCGGACCAAGATCCGCTCCTACGGAAGCACCGCCAGCGTCACGGCCTCTCTGGGAGAGAAATACATAGAGCATCGAGTTACAGACAGTGATACTCTGCAAGGGATTGCACTCAAATACGGTGTCACGGTAAGGTTGCCCAAACAGACACTGCGATGATTTAGTTTGTACTGTGATGTTCTCCTTGACAAGATGAAAGGATGAAGGGTATGAAATCTGAGTCATGCGTTCACCCACTTTTATTAGACAAAACTCAAAAATCACGCCTGTTAACTATCAGTCATGTGGTGGCATCTATTGATCTGTGAACACACCATGGTCTGAAAAGTCAATAAATGCACCAAAAATAAACTTGAACCCTGAAGAAATGTGGTTGCAGCATCTTAAGAGGCCTTACTGGAAGAAGTTGTGAGCCAACACATTAAAGGATATGTTTTTTCTGTCTGTAAGTGATGACTGATGAGGGACAAAATCCACTTGTGTCCAAAAGTACATTTAAGAGTTTACTTAAATATAAAGTGAAGATTCAGCCGCCACAACAAGTCAAATCAAGTCATTTTTATTGTGAAATCCCCCTTTTTTTCTGCAGCTCAACAGGAAAACTGATAATTAATTAATTAATTTACTAAAAAAGATTATAACTCAACGATATCCATTATTTGACTAACTTAGACAGCTGAAGTTTAATTTTATCTTCAGATGAACTTTTAAATGTATTTTCTCAAAAGGAGGCCTCGGATACAGTGAGTATGAACAGGAGGAATGATTAAAGCAAGCAGAACCTGTCTCACTGTCATACGGGCACGTGATGATTGTTTTAAGATTGACAGATTAAAAATGGTCAACTTGTCCTTTAAGTCAGTTTTCTATTCTTCGTCTCATCATGTGTCCTTCCTTATTCAACTTTCATTTCAGATTTTCCAGTCATGCATACCATTTCATGCAGCTTTTAGAGTCAAAGTAGACAGATTAGTGACATTTTAAAAGTTTATCAAGTCTGCTTGTACATTCAACTTTTCACAGCTGTATCGCTAACCAGGCAACATGGCAACTGCACCTGGGGGCCAAGGACTGTCAGACATCTTGGGCCCCTAGAGGCTCTGAAATAATTTGAATCATTGCGCTATTAAACCAGATATTGGTCTGCCTTCCACTGTAGCTGGGATAGTGTGTATATTTAACAATACTCAAAAATCAGTTTCTCTGTATTCTTATCAAAGTGAATCATAACTTCTTCCTGTCTAACGAGATATGGTGTGTGCTTATGAAAGCTTCAACCGACTAATTTCATCCGGTAAATTCAGGACATCGAATCCTTCATTCAAGCTTCAACTTTTAGCACAAATCACAGAGCTACGATTCATTACAACACGCCCACTTTTAAACGTTCAAGTCAAATTCCTGTCTGTCTATCCTGTTTTACTCAGAAATGTGTCAGTGCAGTTACATACTTCAATAATGATAGATTGTGGGCACAGGACCAAAACAGTAATAATAGTAGACATGGTGGAGAACTTGCTATTAACACTGTCCTTTTTGCTGTCACCCTCACATGCCAGATGGAGCAAATCAAGAGAGCCAACAAGCTGTTTAGCAACGACTGTATCTTTCTAAAGAACAGCCTCAACATCCCAGTGGTGTCAGAGAAACGCTCCATATTTAACGGACTGTCTCTGGAGTCTCCTGACGGGGACGGTGAAGCAGCATGCCAGGAGACAGATACGCCCTGTGTTATGTTGCAGGACATCGAGGGACCTTCGCCACCCCCTTCCCCACCCCCTGAGGACTCCAAACCCCCCCAACCAGAGGAGCTCTCAGCCAAAGACTTCTTACACAGACTGGACTTGCAAATCAAACAGTCAAAGCAGGCAGCACGCAGGCTGAAAGAAGAGGAAGTAAGGTGAGGTGCAGAACAAGCCCATGCCAAGTCGCTGCTTGTTTCCTGCATGTGAATGCCACGCGCCATTTTAAACCAGGCTGTGAAAGCCTGGGCGCAGTCATTTTCTTTATGAATTTCACTCAGTTGAAATAAGTCGCCAGTACCACTTCTTCCCTCATGATCCAATCAGCCTTGTGCTTATCATATATGCTGAGTCATTTTTCTGCCTGCCAGGCTATGAGTTAGTGTGATTATATATGTGTATGTGCTGTGCTTGCAGACAGCACCCCTTTTTTCCCAAGAGCAGATAATCTTATCACAAAGGCGTACATAATCTTAGCCTTGAAGTGCTTGTAGGAAATTGGGCACAGTAGGTGAGTGTCTAAAGTTCGATCCAAAGAAACAGACACGAAATTCAGGAAAGTGAAAATGTTCTCACAGAAGTGGGATGGATCGAAGACACGAATCACTGTTTGGCAGATGGCCTCCTCTAGTCAGATGTNAATCTTAGCCTTGAAGTGCTTGTAGGAAATTGGGCACAGTAGGTGAGTGTCTAAAGTTCGATCTAAAGAAACAGACACGAAATTCAGGAAAGTGAAAATGTTCTCACAGAAGTGGGATGGATCGAAGACACGAATCACTGTTTGGCAGATGGCCTCCTCTAGTCAGATGCCACTGTAATGCAACAGTCAGGTATTTAGCAGGAGATTGATCTTGCTGAATCAGGCCTGGGCATATTTCCCTGCGACTGCATGCTGAGACAGAGAACGCTCTCACGTCTGCTCAGTAGCCGGGTTGTAATGGATGCATGGCATGCACACATTCGCAGAGAAACAGGTCTCTCTGGTACTATCAGTGGTATCAGGACTGAGGCACACTGCAAACACTTGAGGCTCTCTCAAGGTTTTCTGCTCACATTATTGTGATTTAACAATGGACACAGACCCTCCCGTAGATAACTGTTACGTTAGTTTTCTTGGTACCGTTTTTAGGGTCAAGCGAGACAGGGTAACATTACCTCACCTCTTTGGCTGCAGTGCTGGCATCAGCTGCCCATATCTGATTTCTGTTATCACTGGTGTGGGTGGGATGGTGCAAAATCATTTTAATATTTCCAATTTCTCCTGAAAAAATAGAAAGAGTCACATTAATCATTTAGTGTTTACCATT
>JANJYQ010147806.1:2638-14639 GCA_024605255.1 Rastrelliger kanagurta | reverse complement strand
CACACACACACACACACACACACACACACACACACACACACACACACACACACACAAGTTACAAGTGTTTACTGGTTTGATTTTGTTTTTGATGAATTCCAATTTTATTTAAATGTGCCACCAGGACTGCTCATGCACTGAATGATAATGATAAACTAATGAAGTGCACTGAATTGCGTTACGATGAAGAAGCGCGAAATGAGAGGAAGTGGAAGAAAGACAGAGAGAGAAAAACACAGGCAGATGAGAGACATTTTTTTTCCCCTCTCTGCTAGGCCGATGTGCTTAATCTGCCTGTCAGTATGACTTTTGGGGACACTGATTCCCTCTCCTACACAAATCTGAAATTGATCTCATTAATCTCCTACGCATAAATTCACAAAACACAGCAGGGCGAGACGTTTAATTAACTGCATTTTGCACTGAACAAACTAGAAACTGCCATCAACTACGAGGATTTAAGTACAACATCAGGCGACAAGAGGAACACGCTTCTGACAGGACTGTCCCTTTCAAGTGAGTTTCTCATCTCGTTTGCACCCAGCAAGTGTCACAAAAGCTTCATTCCAGCCAATCTGACAAGATGGACTGTGGTTATATTTGTTTCGTCATGCTGGGAATGTGTTAACCAGCAGGGCTTGATTAGTTTTTATAAATAGCAGCTCATCACAGTAGAATTGCATGAACTCATACTGTGCCCATAATCTAAATAAAAAAAGGTTGAGTGCAGGGATTTAGAAAATCATGTTAAGATAGAAAATGACCTCACATACAAGGAAAAACACATCACTAGTCTGCAGCCATGCCAGTGGCCCTTTGAGCGAGATGCTAGTATCATCTTGTTAATGTTTGACATGTTTAATGTGTTGTGTGATAAAACTTGCTAATTAGCACTACACACAAAGTGTAGCTAAGGTTGATGGGAATGTTTTGCTTATATTTAGTCAGAAAAACAAGTATTGGACAAACTTAATTTTGATCTCATGAATTTTAACCTGAAAAGTCAAGAGTCAAAAATTTGACCTGCTGGTGGTGCTTCATTAGAAGTCAGAAGAAGTCATTAGGATTCTCCCTCTGGGAATTATTAACATGTTGTCTGTACCAAACAGTAACTAATAAGGCTTGAAGCTGAAGCCAAAATGGAAGTACCTTACAGTGCAATGCAACCGATGACCGCTAGTTGCTAACCCCAAACAAATCTTTACCCATTCAGTCCCATTCAACTTCTCTTTAGAAATAGTAAGTAAATATGGGTTATTATGGTCTTAATCAGTAAATGTGGGTCTTCTAATAGGTGAATGATGTTTAGTTATTCATGAAATTTTTTCAAAGGACTGACTGATATGAGATAACGCATCTAAAACAAACATAAAGAGGGAGTTGGTCACGTCACTTTAGATACCACTATACTTCACAACTATAAATATAATTCAACATATGAAAATGAACCAGTTCCTGCTCACTAATCTGCATTCACTTTCTTTTTTCTATGAAGAAAAATAGCTTCTTATAGAAGCTGAGAGTGTAGGTCACAGCAGCCAACCTTCCCGTATTGAGAGGGGATGAAAGATTATGAGCTGGAGAAATTACAGCACCGTTAAAAAAAGAACTGGGGGAAAAGCTTAATCTCTATTATTTCCAAGATTAGTCTCTGGGTGACTCAACATCACAGCAATCACAGAGGGAGAGAAATGGCATCTTTTCATGAAGAGCGGAAAGAAAGGGGGGATGAGAAGCTTTCATAGCGGCGAATCAGAGCGAAAGCATCAGAGGAAAGGCTGCTTTGGCACTTTTCATGGTGAATGCATTTTCCGGGATCATCTGTCTGAGCAGGGCTCTCTGTCTTCAGTCTGAACCAATGTGGTGGTGTGGAGGCACGCTCTCATTTCCGACACCTACTAAGATCCCCTGATGAGCTTCCTCTGTGTGGTGTTAATGCTTTGTGACATTAACAAAAAAATTAGGGATGTTGCAGAATTTTACTGCATTTAATGTGGAAAACATCCAAAATGTTGCCACAATAGTATGATAAATGAATTATGCATCTCTGGATTAAAGCATGGAAGCAGATTCAGTCAGAATGACAGAGACCTGAGCTGATGTGGTGTGGGTGAATCTATAGCAGGACAAAATGCAGACAGGAAACCAGATTAATATGCTCCTGTGAAGGCAGCATTCACTTAACATAAGTGCAGGTGATATACAGTATATTATAGTTTTGGTATTCTATATATGAGGGACTGATTAAAAAGAAACTACAGTGTGTGTGTAGAACAATAGAGCTCTGTGACACGAAAGACTGAGCTATAATAGACTTTGGTCACACAGAAAATGCTTCTTAGTTGGATGAGCTGATCTGTTGCAGTCAGCTAAGTCTAAACTGAGTCAACTACAGCTGAATTTTGACTTCTAAGGTTTCCACTTGATGAAATGCTGCAGTGATACAGGCTCATATTGAGTTGAAACTGAATTCACATCATGTCGAATATGATTATGTGTTTATGTGCCTCATCAAAACTTGTATTGTGTATGTTGTTGCTTTTGGAGACGACAAATCTGGGCATGTGTTTATAATATCGGGTGTTGACATAAGAACCTACACACATAATAAATCTCTATCCTATCCTATCCTATCCTATCCTATCCTATCCTATCCTATCCTATCCTATCCTATCCTATCCCTGTTAATAATATATTAATAAAACATGTTCTATAAATAACATAATCTGTATTTTGGATATTAGTTGTATTGTATTACCACAGCTGAATATATATTAACATTGATGTAATCATAGCAAAAACACACCTGACATTATATTAATAATTATCTTTAACTATACTATGCTATGACCAACATCTATGTTACATGTATATATCTTTTGGTGTAACTTCTTCCTCCCATGCATAATCCATAATATAAAACCATCATAAATGACTCCTGTACAGTGTATTCTATATGTTGAAGAATTCCCACTCACTCGATCTTTAACCAGCAGCAATCTTTCTATTTGCATTTACTCTATAATGGCATGAAGCACACAGCTTTTCTGAATCATAAAACAGAAGTGGTTAGTGCGTTGTGCTTCTGCAGTAATGATGATGCCATTCATTGCTTACACAACAGGCAGAGAACCAGGCATTTATGATGAGTTCTGGAGGATGAATTAGCATCCATTAAAACTGCCATTGACAGCTGCGCTAAGCTCTCTCCACTGGAAACAAAAAGGTGGAGAGTGAAGGCCTAATTTCCATGATGGCTTAATGTGCTGCCCCCACCTTGCACTATGTGGTCTTCAAATAAATCATCTTTATTGTGACAAAATACATTTAGGCCACGAATGGCAGCCAACAGGCAAATTCTCCCGCTGGCTGTCACTGTCTATTTAAACACATACAGCCACAGCTGGCAGAGCCAGCAGCTTCGTGAGAATTTCTACCTGCGGGGCACCATCCAGCCCAGATCAGACTCCCCGCGGTAATCTGTCCTAGTTTCAACTGGAGCACTGTGGGCCCATTTTCACCCCAGGGTCCATAAACTGCTATTGAATGTGTTCAAGGTGAAATCCAGGACTAGTGTCTGCTGGTCAAAGAAAAATCATAGGATACTGTATTACTCTGCTAAGCTACAGTAGCTTTTATTATCTACACAGCAGAATTAAAGCAAAAAAATTTAGAGAGTCACAATTTATCTGATTTCAACAGTCTTGCTGGCAGGGCTGCAGGCACAAAAGACCAGATTAGCCCACAAAATGCACAGAATATTTGTAGTCTACACATGCATAATGCCATGCAACACAACACAAAGACATTTGATGAGAACTCTCAAGGAAGCAGCCAGCTGAGTTTCCATAAGGAATCATATTCACAGTATCTGTTAATGCTAATACTGGTACCACATGATATAAGCCAGTAGATTAACAGTGCAACATTTTTTTGTATTTAAAGCAACATATGAGTTATTCACAATACACTGTCTGTGTAGAGAAAACAGTGTAGATAAACACCAAATAAATTGTAATGCACATGATGTACTCAGTGCTGATGTGCTGTTAGATTCTGATAAGTTTTTGCATCGTAGCCATGAAGGATAAACTAACAATAAAGCTGATCTGCAGGGAAATGAGCATGAATACACTATTAGTGCTGCTCAGATAGAGCAATGTGTTTCTTTTGCAGAGCCCCTACCCCTCCATAGCATTCTGCACATTTGTATCAAGCACACTTAAAATAAACTGCCACCATCTGCTTGAACTGAGATAAGCCTGAGTCCATCAGACCTGCTGAACGGCAGTCGGCACATGTGCTGCACACGTTTATTGATATTTAAAGTCTATCTGCAGCTTTATACGCCCCATGAACTTAGTAATTAGCAGCTTTCTGTTTCAATGCTCTTCTCTGAGCTGCAGTAAAGCTGGCAGTCTGCATGGTGGAGTGAGTTTGAAGGATTATGCATAAGCGACTTCAGAGATGAGAATCATGGGATCTTTGCTTACTGGTGCGTCTTTAAAGATGTTTATCAGGGTTATATTAAAGAAGAAAGCTAGTATCAGCACATTCATTACTGAGGTCTTTCCCGTCCTCCTGCTAACACTGTTCATTAAAGAAAAAGCAACAGTATATTTACTGTTTTATTGAAAACATTTAATTCCTATAGTAGTAATAGCATCATATTTGTTAAGACACAGAAATGCTGCATGGCTAATAGACACACCTCATTATTTGAATTTTATCTGAGTAATTTGAGCAGCCTTGTTATACACTAACCTGATCATGCAGACATCTTGACAGAGTATTACATAGATCCTAATGGAAAGCACATCAATTTACAGTAAACATTTTTTGGGCAATGTCATGTCTCCTGGCTGCTGCATATTTCAGCTGGTTTTGCATTTTCTGCTTCATTCTCAAGGCACGTTGCCGGATTTGGAAGCACAGTATTTTCATTCATGTCAGCATTTCAGCAAATACCAAAACGTGAAAGCATTTTGCTGACAGAATGTGCATTGTAAATGTGTGTGTGTCTGTGCTTTCACATGTGTATATCACAAACTGAAACCTGTGCAACATTTGAGCCACTTAGGAGCTTCTGTAACAATTGACCTCAATCGTTTGTCACCACTTGAAAGAGAGATCAGCTCCTTAAGAAAACTTGAAAAAATGTCCCGTCAGCACACACTCATGTGCCGTAGCCAGCCGGAGGTAGAAATACTGCAAAGACAACTTCATGTGTGTCAAGAATAGCTTTAGCACCTGTCCTCTGAGAGGTGGCAGTGTCCTTAAGAGTCCTTTCTTCACTGGTGGTGACACAGAAAAAAACTGCTTATGACTTTTTTCCTCAGAGTGCTATATCTATTAAAAGCGACGGTTAAGCATTGTTGTTTTCGTTATTCTTTCTACATAAAACAGAAACAAACATAAATGTAATGTTGTAATCCTCTTTAACTAAAAATGTTGATTCACTTTACATAATGTATGTAGCTTGAATGTGTTCAGTAAATGTCATGCCAATCTGCCCATTAGATTTTCTTAGTTTCATACACAAATTTGGCCCTATGTTTTCAAGATAGTTTGTTATGGAGCAAGGTGTTGAGCATGTTACTTAAATCAGCTGGTGGTGTTAGATGAAAATACAAATGTTAGATATAGCAGAATGTATGCTAAAACATACACTGAGAAACAGGGCAGAAACTATGAGCTGTTTGGACAGGTAGCATCACATAGTCTGATGGCTGTTGACCCAAAAACCCCTGAGACAACTTATTTTACACCTTGAGGAGATGCACATAATGCTGTGCAGACCCAGACTCAGACTTTTTTTTATTTTAACCAGTCTATTTATTCAAACACTGATGCTGGCTCTCCAGAGTAGAGCACACTCTACTGTTGGAGCAACTTGCATTATGCTGAAAAGCCCTTTGAGTTCATTCAGCCATCAGCTTGGTATCCAGGTGTTTGTTATTATGCCATGTAGCACATTTTATTAATTGCTGTGCTAATACTGTCACTACAACCACATTTGTAATTCAATATTACTTATTAAAGTTCACCAAAACAGAAACTATCCATCATCTCTTTTCAAATATTTATATTGCAGATGACTAAATCTATTGTCAAAACCCTGTCTGCTCTATTTCAATCTACCTTCCAAACCAAACAACAGCTTCTAAGCAGAATTGTCTGAATGTCTATCCTCCATTGTTCTTAATCATGATAAAATTATTACTGAGTGGGATTTTAATATCTTCGTCAATGACATATCTAACCATTTTTGCCACTGAATTCCAAAACATTACTCATTCATTCAATCTGGGGCAGCATGTCTGTGATTCATCTCATAACCAAGGCCACACCCTTGACCTTGTTTTTAATCTAGGCCTGACTATAAACGCTCTCTCATTGATAGACCTTCCCTCTGATCATAAACACTCCTATTTGACTCCTGCATTCAGACAGCTTCTCTAATTCAGGGTCTGTTTCATTTATTTTCTCCGATTTATATAAAAGCCTTATTAAACCCTCTAACATTAATGATCTCGTCGGTAATTTCGATAACCTGTGTTCCTTGGCATTTATACCTATTACAACAAGGTCAGTAGCAGCCACCAACTCATGTCCACGGTTAAACGATGCTATCAAGTGCTGTAAGCAGGACTGCAGGAAGGCCGAGCACAGATGGAAAAAGACTCAGTGTTTATTTTCTACACATGAAAGAACTTTTGACTTTGCTCAGTCAAAAAAATCAAGGATGCAAAAAGAATTTACTTCTCAGACTTAATTATTACTTAACAGTTGTAATCTCTGAGCTCTATTTAGGACAATCAATCAGCGTGTGCAATTTGCTCATGCTGTTATCTCTGCCACCTCAATGGAAGATAGTGAATTATATCCATATTTTTTCCTACCTGTCATAGGTCTGGTTGTATTTATTATTATTATTACAAATATGCCCCTTAGCTCTGGTTATGTCCCCAAATAATTTAAGACAGCTAGTATCCAGCCCCTTCAATAGAAAACTTGGCCTTTATCCATATATTCTGAACAATTTTAGGGCCATCTCGAAATTACATTTCATTTCTGAAATAATAGAAAAAAGTGTTCTAAGACAGCTTCTTCAAATTTGGAAAAATATCTTTGATAAATTTCGATCTGACTTTCACTAAAACCACAGAACTAAAACTAACTTGTTATGGATCATGAATGACATCCAGGCCAATAGGAGGGAACACTCCACCTTGGTCTTACTCAATGTGATCACTGCCTTTGAAACCACCAATCATTCCGTCCTCATTAATATACTAAATACATGGTACCTCAGGGAAAGCTCTGGTTTGTGTCATTCTTGTCAATGGGTTAGTGTCCTGATGTCCTCCACTGTTATAGAGATCAATCCTGGGTCCTATTCTTACATGCTTCCTTTGGGCCAGATAATCTGTCACTATGGTTGTATATCCCATTATTGTTACATGAGTGACACTATTTATCTGCCATAAAAGAATGGGGGTCTCTTTTTTTTCAAATAAATCCTGACAAAACTGATCATTGACTCTGAAAACCAGTTGACCCTTATGTCAAAACTAATGCTAGGAATTATGGCTTTAGTTGAAGTTTTGAGTTATGGTAAAGCTATCAAAGTCAGTATTGTGTATGTCTCCTTGTGTTAAGGAGGATGTGAGAGCATAAAGCAGCAAACAAAACCCACAAGTCCCAACAAGTCTGTTCATTAAGGTAAGTGATAGTGTTGAGGTTCAGCATGCAGGGCAGTTTTTGGGTGGCAGCAGGCATCAGGAGAAATTGTAAGTCATTGTAATGTCCTCCTGGGTGTGTGTGTGTGTATGTGTGTGTGTGTGTGTGTGTGTTTGTGTGTGTCTGTGTGCTTGCACATGTGTGTCTGAACTCCCACAGTTATTATCAGTCAGCCTAATCAAACTCACACTGTCAACACTCTACAGTGACTGATTGAGGCTGTCAGTCTCTGTTAACACAGCTCAGGTAAAGGAGGGCAGTTTCTGATGCGGCCTCTATTGTAGCCTAAGATTTAGTACAAGGCAATACAAGATTATATGTATAGCGCATTTCAATAACCAGGCAATTTAACATGCTTTCCATAAAACATAAAAGGCAACACCACAAGATATTAAAGTAACACATGGCTATACAAAAAGATTAAAACAATTCAAACAGCATGTCACAATCACCTATGCAGGTTTTACTATTATGGTATTCAAATGAGTTCCTGTGATCGATGCATTTTGTGAACATTATTTCACTTTAAAGGGACACATCATGTTTTTGGTGATTTTCTGTTATTCATACTGTTATGATACAGGATGTTAAATATGGTCAAATTTCCAAAACAGTTAAAATCCCAAAACTGTTGTCCATTCTATAGTCTTTGTTGCTAAGGTTGTAAAAGGGGTCATTCTCCTTGTTCATGTATTTCAGATCAAACTTGTACAGACATATTAGTTCACATTTTTAAATCAAATCTATTTATTTATGTAACTTGTTAATGCATGTTTTTTTATGTATGGGAGATAGGGGAAACCTCCAGAAGCTTGCCAATCAGAACGGTGTGGGTAAATGGGGGAGGGGAGGGGTGGGCATTAAAGACAAGAGCTAAAATAGCATGTTTCAGACAGAGGCTGAACTAAGGGACTGCTCATGGCTATTAAATGATATATTAGGAATCATACAATGAATCAATCAAATCAAAGACCTAGAAATGTGCATCTGTTTAGGATGCTGTGAGGAATTATTTCTCCTACTACTGCAAATGTTTTTTTTAAACATACAGTTTATGCTTTGTCATTGTTTTCACATAGCAAAAGGAAAGAAATGGCATGTCTAACTGCTGCCACATATAAATTCTGTAAAAATAAGATAGTGTTTGTGTTATTGTTGCATATTGGTTTTTTTGTTTTTTTTTTGATAGATGAATTTTGACTATGTTTAGACTATGATGGTTGTTTCAAAATACTGCTGTGTCATAAAGACATTAAAAAAAATCTCTCTGACATTAGGCATGGAGTCAAAATACAGCAGTCTAATTAAATTTGTTCACTGAGATAATCTGTACGATCAGTATTGCAATTAAAACCATACTGCGCCATACTCATTACCCCACGATTAGAATAATGATTCATTAACACTGCAGGATGGTGAATATGAGCCCCAACAGGAAAATTAATGTACCCATCTGATCTGACTCATGAACTTTTGTCTCCTCATACTTTTCAAAATGTGGCATAACACAACAAGGAAACAAATACTGTACTTGCTTACTCTCTCCCCCACACAACACAAGA
This sequence comes from Rastrelliger kanagurta, assembly GCA_024605255.1. Classification (NCBI taxonomy): domain Eukaryota; kingdom Metazoa; phylum Chordata; class Actinopteri; order Scombriformes; family Scombridae; genus Rastrelliger; species Rastrelliger kanagurta. The sequence continues at coordinate 5,334 of JANJYQ010147806.1, read as the reverse complement.
TTAATGTCACATAGCTAATGTGATATGTTCTTAGAGTAGATTATTAGAGTAAAAATTAAGTCAGCATTCATGTCAGAAAGCATTACAGTACATTTATTGTTTCAACTGTGTTCAGAATTTTTACTTTGTTGGACTCAGCTGGTGTGCGACAGTTGTGATGGATACTGGATTTAACAAGATAATGACTTGATGTAAAATGTTTCATTTTTCAGAAAGTTTGTACGTAATGCCTGGCCAGAACTCAACATAAAACGTCCAAAAGTACTGGTTTCCATTTAATAAAATAATAAGAAAAATGCTACTTTCAATATTTAACTGTAAAATATTTAATATTAATATTCAATAAATTATTTGGATAAGATGACCACAAAATATTATTAAAGAGAACAGCAATCTTTTTAGGAGAAAGATTTCTAACTGAGGTAAAAAGCTGAAACGAGATAAAACAAAGATGTATAAAAGGCTGAAAGCCGGCTTAAAGTAGAGGGTATGTAAGCACACAACATAACTGCACTACAGAACAGCATCCATTGTGGTAAGTGATTACCTGCAGTAGGTTATTTTAGGCTGATCTGGCAATTATTATTTGCTGCAATTTTAAAGCTATTCTCTTGTGTTTTAACTCTTGTCGCATATAGGTTTTTATTTTCATGAAGATGTGTAACAGGGCTTTGCAAGCAAGACAGTAGCACAAGCAGATGCAGAATTTCAGAGCATACTTTTGTTTCACCTGCTTTAAAACTCAAGGAGAATCAAAAAAAAAAAGAAAATTAAACTGGCCAGTGTCACATTTGGTACGTATTCATTCTAATCCTAATGCACTTAGGGTTTTTCTTTTTTTAAATTTTTATTAATGTTTAATGACAATAACATATAGGAGGAAAAACACAGGAATGACAACTGAACTCAAAACTAAAGGAGACAATTTGGCCCAAAGCTCTGGAATAAATTATCTTGTACTGTCAGAACGGATTAATTTATCAACATTGGACTTAACTTTTAATACCTAAGTATTTCATTATTTCAACCAATTGTATTGTTCTGACTGATTTTATAGCAAGTGCGATCATTTTACACGTTTCACAGTTGTCTGTTTCATTATATTACCTGGTTTGTTTTATCATATAAGTTCTTTGTTTTTCATCATCCATACAGCAATTTGGAAAGTGAAACACAGTCTTTGGTGCATGTCAGTATTACACTATTGTGCTACTTGTTTTATCCTATTTATTAAAGTAAAGCATTGAACAACTTCTCTAATTTCTGCCATTTTACTATTTATAACCATTACTTCTAAACAAAAGACAGCAAATGTAGAAACATGTTTTTCATTCTGAGATTTGTGCACATTGTCACCTCTCTGGCATTGGTTACAGAAAAAGAGATTTATATATATATAGGCTGTCACAGCAGCTCTTGATGAGGGGTGGAGGGTTGGGGACAGCTGCAGCATGGCCACCAGGCAAATCTCTACAGTTATCTCCTCTCCAACTGTTTCCCTTTGATCTTCCTAATCTGCCATTTAAAGAAGAAAGTGCCCAGAGCTGCCACACAGACACTTCTTAGTATTTCCATCTAGGCACACACTGCACTGTGCGTATTTATGTCTAAGCTACTAGAGTATATCACAAAATACAAAATATATACTAATATATTTTCAACCCTGTGCTTTAGGGCTGTGGGAACAGAAATGCCATTTCTTTAAGAACTTTTGCCTTTTTGCCTGAATTGAAAATTAAAATCATAAACGTATGCATATTAAGCTCTTTTCTATGTAGGTAAAAGTAAGACTGAGAACTTGACGATTTCCTTTATATTCCGTTGTTTGTGTGTGTGTGTGTGTAGCTATGCGTGGGTGAAATAAATACATTTTACTTTGCAAAACTAAGGTAGTCCTACATTTAGAAAGTCCAAAAGTAATCAGCAATTTGCTCCCTTAGCTGAACAAAAACATAAACACAAATGACTAAAAATCCCCACATTGCCTTTATCTTTAACAGGCTCCAATTATGCGAGCTAATCTGGGCATATTTCCCTGGGGAGGTGAAGACATAATTGCCAGCAATCTGCACAGTGATATCAGCGCTGTTCTTGTGTGGCTTTAAAATGACTTGACACATCTGGGAACGACAGTGTTGTATGGGTCTGAGCTCCATACTTGGCATCATCAAAAGGGGTCAATTAGAAAAACAAACAGGCCTGGGACTCATTTCAGATGCAGGGGAACTGAAATAGGGCAGATGGTAGGCAGGNGTGCTTACATGCATTTAGGTAGATTAATTTAAAAAATAATCAACTTTAGACAATCAAAACTGATTTTTTACAAAGTTTTTACAAAGATAATGTCACATTCCTGTAAATAAATAGCACTAACGCATCATGTTGCCACATCAGAGGAAAACAAACAGTCTTACCTAACAGCATCTCCACGTGTTTTATGATTCCTCTGTTCGCCACGTTCTCTTCTGTGTTTGACTCAAGCTTTTCCTGTCAGTTCATCTCCCATTAGAGCAAGTTCAAACAAAAACAAAGTGCCTCCTTGCAGTCTTTCTTCCTATCTTTCATCCACTTTAGCTTCTTCTTCTAAGTGAGGTGAAATGGCAGTCCCCTCTCTCGGTCAGTGACACATCTTGGCTGCAATCCAAACTGTCACAGCTAAAGAACGACACACATGTGCTTCAATTAAAAGCGTCATT
>JANJYQ010147333.1:8693-19672 GCA_024605255.1 Rastrelliger kanagurta | reverse complement strand
ACACACACACACACACACACACACACACACACAAATATATACAGAAATGTATTGATGTTTGCATGTATTGAAACAGATATTTTTGTTTGTTTAAATGGTACAAATCCAAAGTGCAAAAATTACAATTTGCCCTTTTATAAGGAATTCATTTCTTGACTGGGAGCATAATTTTACTTCTTTGTGTTTGATTATTACACAAAAGAGATAGACCATATTAATTAGTGAGTGTAGATGTTGTCACTTTAGAGAGGGCCAGCTATCTGTTTGCAGTCTTTGTGCTAAGCTATGCTAACCAGCTGCTGGTTATATCTTTATATTTGCTCTACAGACCAGAGAGTGGGATCATTTGTTATTTGCATTCTTTCAGTAAGAACGCAAATATCCACAGATCCCAAAATTTTGAACTATTCCATTAATGATTGCTAATTAACTGCTTAATAATTTGTTTGTGGTTAGTGGGGGCATATGTAAATAACTTCAGATTTGGGTGTTTGCAACCATGCTGAGAGGGAAAGCCATCTTTCTTCCTGTTTATCAAATCAACAGTCTAGAGTAAACACATTTATGATTGTATGATTCATCATGTATAACTCAGATCCATCTCCCAACTCTTATCCTTTATATTTATCAGTTTGCAAATATAACACACCATCAACACAGTTCTGAACACCTCTCCGCTTTGTTGATTCTGTTTTCTCTGCTTGACCAAATGATCATCTAAATGTAGAGGGAAGAGGCGAGGAGCCACTTATCTCATTCACACGGTGCAACACAACACCTTCCCCCAGCCAAGGACCCCACGGGCCCACTGACGCCAATGACTCACAATGATGATACACGCCAGGGTGGGGGGAGCTACAGTTTTTATGTTCCAGGAGAAATCCCTGATGCACAGGAAATGTGTTTTTGATAATGGAGATACTGGGTCATTAGCAAAGGCCCACAGCACACATCTACTGAGGATAAATAATATTTTCTGGTTGAGAAACTCTAACACACCACCAGTTGCAGGATTCACCTAACAACAGTCGTTAATAGAGTTGGCCTTCAATACTGGTGCAAAATAATCATCTGTGATCAAAAAGACCAAGATGTAGAATCTGCTTTTAAATTACAAGCAAAGAGGGTATAATTTGGCATTCAAAGGATCTTGAATGAGTGAATTACTCAAGACTATACATCCAGCATCCTTGCTGTCTGTACAAGTAGGTGGATGAAATGATTATCTGTGCTGACCACTATTTACATCCCCACAGATGAGTGAAGTGTGGGAACGATGAATCATCCCAAATGCGCTGCTGTCAAACACTCACTGTTCCCACACTATGAGAAAAAACACGCCAAGTAAATGGAAGAGCGACAGCTTTTAAATGCACAGCAACATTTAAAACTAATATCCTCTATAATAAATGTAACTATCACGATGAGGGCATGATTTCACATACTTTGACACATAATTATCAATGGACAGGATGGAAGACACTTCCAAAAAAGATTAATACAAGCAGTGTTATGAATAGGCGAGAGTGGGCTGTTTGGTGCCTTTGCCTCTTAAGTTCTTCAGGGTTCACTGGTCATGCATATCTGAACTTGCTGCATTGAAGACTGCTGCGACAAGACAAGGCTGTGTAGGACTGGGAATTAGAAACACATAGGTTATACAGTAACAAACTGTCTCTGTGAAATATTGAAAAGACAGATTTTCTGTTAGATTGTGAGTCTGAATTATGTGTTATTCTAGCTACTGGACTTACATGCCATTAAATCTAATGTTGCACCTTTTCTATAACCCACTTCTTTTTAATGAGTTGTGGACTCTATTTAATGTTGCCAAAAGCCATAAAGGACAATTAATTAATGGGTATTTAACTGTAACCGTTAATGTAGAGGTACAGCAAATTATAGTATGCTATAATTGTTAGGGAGACGGTCCCATAACCTATACAGTAACACCAGGATAAGGACTCATTCATTTTCAACACCAGATTAATTACTATAAATTAATCAGACTACAAATCACAATCAGGTAAAGAATTATGTCTCATATAGAGAGATTTTCCGCAGAGGAGATCCAGTATTAACCCGCACACACATCGCTGTCCAACAGAAATCAATCGGCTTCAGCTCCAGAAATATGACGGCAGAAAGGAGAATGAAAACTTACGGTTGTTTTCTCGGCTCCTTGGTCTGTTGTAGATGGGATCGGACCACACTGATGCTGACGGGGACTCGGTGTGACCGCCGGTTGCCGTGGTGATGTGTGATTCACGGCAGGACTGCGCATGTAATTCAGCCTGGAGCGGCTCCGTCCTCCGGAGGAAGCTGCAGCTCTGTGTGAATGCGCATCTGAGCGCGGCTCACATGGGCTGTCGTGGCTGATCAGGAAATTGCGTTTTTGTCTGTGTAAAATGATCATATCTCGTGTTTGTCATCACTACCTGCCTGGAGAAGGATCTTGTAATGTGTGGGTTGTCTTTAGATGGAAACACACAAGACTGAATTTTACACAGTTAATTAATGGCTGCTGTGCTGCAGCGTGCTTTGCATTTATAGGATCAGCTCAAATGAAAAGCAAGTAAGGACACAACATGCAAGAACAGTTACCTATATGCTATCCATACTGAACATAAACAAATACAAATCTTTTTAGAATTATTCAAAGGCATTTTTGTACACTTTTACTTAATAAGATACTTTTTTCAAGCTGGGAACTGTCCCAACATTTCCTTTAAATTTGTCTCCAGCTGAATATTTTCACTTTTTTTTAATGTAGCCTATTGATTTATTTTCTCAATTAATCGATTATCATTTGGTCTGTAAAATGAAAATTATTATTAAACATGTCAATCACTGTTTCTTAAAGCACCAAATTAAACTCAAAAAGTCCTGTTTAGTGCCAATAAACAGTCCACAACCCAAAGATATTCATTTTCAGAGGGCTGAGTGGTATTCACATTTGAGAGAGCTGAAACAAGGGTTTTAACATTGTTCTAGCTATCAAAATAGTTGGCAAATTGTGACAAACTGATCAATATCTAAGTTTTAAGGTACTTGTACATGACTTTAATATTTTCATTAAAGCTAATGTTATCCAGAGGGACAATCTTACAATCTTTCACCACTGGATAGTTAATTATTTATTATGCATACACAAAAATCAGAATGATGACATTGTAAAGTGTAATTTTAAGTATTATTAGTAGTAATATTTAACATAAATCTTCCAAATAGTGTATATAAAGTCATTATTTTAGCTTCAGTTAAAATGCATCAAAAAATGTATCCAATAATAGCAAAACATCCTTAAAGGAGTAATTCTGCATAATGAGTACTTTTGATACCTTAATTATTTTCTGTTCTGTATGGATTCACCACTTTAACTTGGTGTTTTTGTTTGATGCATTGTAACGTTTACTGAAGTAAAAGTAGTTTCTCTGGTGGATGACTCAACACTTCAACGGAATGAAACATTAAAACTTAACTTTGATGGTGATACTTGGAAGAACTGTTGATGTCTTGTGTATCATTATGTATGCATTATCTGTTAATAGCCTGAAGTATTTTGCATCTTTGAAAAGGTTGGTATATTCTTTAGTAAAATATAAAAGATACCTCCAGGGCTGCAAATCCAGAATCTGTTAAAACAGACAGAAGGGCAAAGGTCAGTGGACACAGTGCAGCTTACTTGCCTTAACAACAGATATCTCAAATTTTTAAAGACATATTCAAGCATTTGTGTATTTTTGTGTATTACTCTTAAGGTGCCTTGCTGTGAGAAACAGTGAAGTGGAGTAGCTTACTGGCAAGTTGTTCAGCCACATGGTAATCTGCTTCATCTTTGTTATAAATTCAAGGAAGGAGGTGATGTATATGTAGAGGTGTGTGTCAGGGAGAGCCGTGAGGATTATTTCATAAGTGCGTGTGTGTGTGTGTGTGTGTATTTGAGAGAGAAAGAAGAGAGCGACGGGTCACAGAGAGAGTGTGAGGAAGGAGCCAGGCTCATCTGCAGATTTATATCAACCTTTTCATGGACACAGGGCCCATGCTGTTTTCCTCTTTGGCCATGCATGACTGTATGAATTCATTATGCCTTTAGGGGAGCACTCGTCCAAAAATCAGCACCGAACCCCCCATGCCCCCCTGCCAACCCATCAATTGGGCCTACATTTATTATTTTGACCTTTCCTTTGCAGGGGAGTGACATCAAAGTGGATCCTCAACTCTTTCCTCTGTAAGGAGACGGAGGTGTCATCCTCACAGTGTGAGAGGCAGACTGTTGGCCTGTGCTGGTTTTGTTGTCAGTAAAGAAGAGAGACGGAGTCTGGGTCAGCATAATTAAAATGAGAATCAATTAGGCCGCGGTGTGTGGAAAAGAAACTGAGTGAAACATGGCGTGTTAATGTGTGGGCATCCATGTGTGTTCCTTTGTGTGTGTGTTTATAAACTTTTTCAAACATTTACAATAACATAATCAACTCATTGTATTTATACATTTTCACTTAATGTGTAGTATAACTTTAAAAAATATAGTTTTGTTTTCATTATGGTAATATCATTGCGTTTTATAGTCCCACCTGAAATTAAATACTAAATACTAGCTGGGTTGTTTTTCAAATTTTATTCCTTGAAGTGTATAACTGATCAACTTGCAATCTGCTTTGGAGCAACTGTGTAAATTGCTATATAAATAAACCTGACTTGAGGGTACAAATTACTTGTTTTTGAGTCCAAAAATGTCAACTTTCTTATAAGTTTTAAAGGTCTAAACAATATTTTCCCCACAGTACAACAAGATAGATAGATAAATAAATAAATAATGATTTCACTCTTCACTCACCTGGTCCATGTGATGATGTGAATTTTATACAATCACAAACATCTATTTGAATTAAATGAAGATGTTTACTTAGATGTTCACACTCACACATAAGAAGTTAACAGTTCAGCTAACTCTAGATTAAAAGCTTTTGTGCAATTTAATTTGAGACAGAGCACTGACGATGTGGTTACAAGAAAAAGAAGAACAGAAGTTGGTGTTAAACAAAACAACCATGGTGCTTCTTTATGGCCATTAAACTAGGATGATAAAATTTTGTATGAAAACCAGGCATTTCAAAAACACACTATTAGAAATGACTACCCTGTTTTAAAAAAAAAATTAATTAATCTAATCCTTATATTGTATTTCTGTCTAATTAAGAGAAATTTACAGTATACTTTTTCTCAGCTTTATGTCAGTTTGACGTTGTTACGATAAGTCTAGATGTTGTCTAGATAAGACGGGTGCCTTGAGAGTGGAAAAACAAATGATAAATAAATAAAATCATACAGTTACATATACTCATATGCACAGTGAAGCTTTATGTAACGGCCAATGTCAGTTCATTTTTAAGGTGACTTAACAGGGTCCCATATCTTATTAAACATCTTCTATCTTTGTCATAGAATCTCAGACTCCAGATGTAATGTATTAGACAGTTCTCCCAACCACAAACTGTATGAGGGCACAGAGTCCAATTTCCACACACAATCACCATCCCCAATTGAATAACCCTTCTTTCATATTTATTGGCTGAAGAGAGAACACTTGTAGCTCCGTCATAAGTAATTTTGATGAGCACGAAGTTCTAGTCATGTTCTTACTTATTATACTTATATCATATTGTGGAGAACAGTTTGCTCTTCTCTGTTAATATCAAATGTAAAACATTTATTTTTTATAAAAATAATTACAGGCTTTCTGTGAGTCATCCAATACTCATTCTTTTCTAAACAAAACCAGCTATAGATTAGCCCTCATTTCCAGACTTTAGCTGGAAACCATTGACAGTAAATAAAGGTGACCTTTATGCACAGATGCTCATTCCCATTTCTCCAGCCTTGATACAAGGACACATAAAGATACCTGCAGCAAAGTACATTCAGACCAATATGGAATCCTGTATGTAGCAGCTACTCATTTCTCTCCTCCGTCCTGCCCAGCAGAGCCTTGACAGTCGGGGTCCTCTCTCCCTGACTGAAAACTCCTCTCCTGTACAACATCGCCCTCTTTCACAGAATGATTTAACCTTTCTAAAAATATTCTAGGTCTTTTTCGCTGAGATTAATACCGTTCCCTTCTCAGCACTCACAGCAATATTAAAAGAACACTAAGAACAAAACTATTACTTTTCTTATTTTGGACTGCCTGTTATTGTTTTGGGTAAGGGAATTAAGTGTTATTTTGTGGCAACCACAATTTTGTATAAAAGTAACATACAATCATATGGTAATAAAAAGATGGGGAAAAACATAGGCAGGAGCGCCCTGCTGTCATCTTTATTATTATTCATAGTTAATCTCTCAGCCTAAATCAGTAAAGTGGAACACTTGTCAAATAAAATTAGACATCCTCTGAACAGTGTATGCTCTTAGCATTACATTATAGTCAGTTGTTAGGTTCCTATTTCAATATTATCTATTGGCAATGTTTCCAATATGCAACAAAAGTACTTATGCATTTGTATGTAATTCCAATATGTCTGGTATACATTTTTTTCCCTAGATTTCCCTGGATTTTAATAGTCAAACTTTTACATAACACACAATATATTTCAGCTCAATAAAACACTGATTTGCTCTCTGCTCCTCTGTGAATGTTCTCATTGGTCCAGGTCATCTTATTTCAGGTAAGAGTTGAATCAAATTCAACTGGACTTGTATTTGTCTTGAAGACGTTTCGCCTCTTATCCAAGCGGCTTCATCAGTTCCTTACGCTTCGGTCCGTCTAGTCCCCACTAGTCTGACGTCAGACTAGTTGGATAAGAGGCGAAACGTCTTCAAGACAAATACAAGTCCAGTCTCTGCTTCTCGTCTGTGGCACAGGTTGTAATTCTCCTCAAAATGTGAACAGCAATAACATAGTCACATAAAAATGTGACAGGTTATTCGCATGGACAGTCCAGATGACATAAAAACAGAACATAGGAAAGGGGAGTTTAAATATATTGCAATAAACACAAAATTATAAAAGCTTTTCAAACACAAACAATATTAAATTGAAATACTACTTTACATACTGTGTTCTTGTTATGAAAAATTGCATCCTTGAACACATTTTTTTCTGTTTAAGAAGATTTATAGAAGTGATGAGTGCACTAAATCATCAGATATTTTAGATCTGTGTTAGCTGCTTTACCAACAGTGCCATCTAGTGTTTTATTAACCACATGACCACTTAGCTCCGAGTAAACCCAACAGACTGAGCTTCTACTCTCAGAGGTAGCACGTACAATATTACTAACTTTTAGTTCAAACTACTACGTCTGATGATTACTGAGTCAGTTAGTTTTCATCATCAGCAGATGAACATTTTTTAAAATGACTGATACTGTAAGTATGCAGAAAATAAATTGTGTTGAAAGTATATATTCTGCATCACAAAAGATAATATTACAGGAAATAACCGTGGACAGGACAATTTCACAAACTAACTACCAAACAGCCTAAATTTACAGTGATAGAATTTCAAATGTGCATTAAACTATGAGACTTTGCTTAGACATAGAATTATTTTCAATGCCTACCTGTTTAATTATAAAATGTCAGAAAAGAGACAATTAAAACTGTTTGTCCAACTGAGTCCAAAAGATACTCAGACTGCAATGATATAAAACTTATAAAAGTTGCAAATTCTTATTCGAGAAGTGAAAAATGAATGTTTAGCATTTGGCACAGTTACAGTTACTCATAATGAAAACTGTTATTGATACATTTTTGAAAAATGTACAAATTGTTTCAGCATGGCTATAACCAGTGCTTTAGACCATGTCCACCAGTTCTGGTACAACTGAGATATGTGAAGTGGCTTTTTGTGCATAACCCCAGGTTGTTTAAAGTGGTGTTTGAGAGTCATTTGCCCTCAAAAAGCAGAGTACAGGTCAATACTGTACGACTGCTGTAATGACCGTGCTGCTCGGTTGGTTTAAAATGGAAGGTCTAGTTGGCCTGTTTTGGAACATTAAGTCTTAAATTGCATCTATGAATGACCCACAAAACCAAATTACAGGAGGTGCTTTCCTCAAGGCTTTCAAAAGGTTAATGTGGTATAACTGTGCTGTCCAGTGTGAGCCACGGGAACATTCTGCACTGAAGACAAAGAAAAGAGTGAGCTATGAGCTTTATTACATTTTTATTCAAGACATCTCATTTTTTGGAAAATTTAATTTAACAGATTTTTTTTTTCTTTTTTTGAGAAACTGAACGAATTCATTCCCAATAAATTGTAATAAATTTTATTCTAAAGAAAAAAAAACCCAATACAAATTAATTTATTGTGGAAACTTTTTGTTGTTGCTTTATTTTGGCAATAGATTTGTTTATAAAGTTCTGCTTCATTATGCCTTGTTGGGTTTATTTTCACTAAAAAAAGGGAAAAAGTGTTTCGTGCTGTGGGCACATTGATATTCTTTCACAGGGCCCAGAGTTCCTAGCAATTGCCCTGCTTTGAATCTCAAGTTCAGATCATCATCTCTCCTTCGGGTGATGGACAGTCTGGAGGAAGCTGAGTTCTGCTATCCTCAGCTCCTAACCTTGTCTTGCAGAGGCCTCATGCGTCCTTGCTCTGAGACTTGTCACTCTCTACATACAGCTTCATAGCCCCACCAATCTGCTTCTCCTTTCCCTGGCCATCTCTGACCTCCTTGCTGCTGTGCTAGTGATTGTAGTTGAAACATGCTGGTTGCCTGGTTCTGTCTTACATTATCAGCTTCACTCTCACTTCATCTTCTGCGGGAAACATTATGTTCATGTATTGATTGTTCTGTTGCTATTTGTTACCCTTTGCAGCACTCCAACAAAAACACTCAAAGTAGAATTGAGATGTCTGTATGTCTGTGTTGGGCCTGTTCTGATTTTAAATGACTATATCTTAGGCAGCCAGAGAGACATAACTCTTGCTATGGAGAATGTTTGGTTGTGATTAACTACGTCTCTGGAGCTGTTGACCTTCTGTTCACTTTTATTGGGCCCTGCATTGTCATAATAATTCTGTACATGAGTGTTTGTTTTGGCCGTGTCTCAGGCTCGTGCCACGCAGACTCATATTACAGCTGTGGCGAACAACACTGGAAGAGTCACTGCAAAGAAATCAGAGGAAAAAGCAGCCAGGACTCTGGATATTGTCATGTTTGTGTTTCTGTGCATACTATTACCCCTTGCTTGCTGGACATGAAATCTCAAATGACGACTTATCCTGGACTACTGTGTCCTGGCTGTTCTTGTTTGAACCCACTGATATATGCTTTTTTCTACCTGTGGTTTAGGAAAGCTGTAAAATTCATTGTCACCCTTAAGAAACTTAAGCGAGACTCCTCTTAGGCAAAAATACTTTAATGTCACTTAACACATGGAACATTGTAAAAATTTACATTACTGGTATCATCTAAAAATGACTCCACATTTTTATCATTTTATTTGTGTACCAGTGTCTCTCTAACCACCATCTTCATCTGGCAGACATATGGACTCAGCATATGTGGAATATACATCTGTAACATTCACATCATTTATTAAGTAATAACATGTAATAGATTCAGCTTTTTCTTTCATTTTGATCTTTTTTGGTTGAACAGAAAAAGGGCTTTGAGGCTTAGGTCTTGGGGGAAATTTTAATGGGCTTCTTATAGTATAAGGCCTAACAAAATAAACGCCCTCATTCGAATTTACCCCTGGCGGGCAAGAAGATGTTGCTTCCTCTGTTTATTGTAAAATTGTAAAAAATTTTTTGAGTATTACATTTATTTTATTTTATTAACTCCAATAAAATAATTTGGGTCGCAAGCAAATCAACAGGCTCAGTCGGCAACCAGAAACTTAAGATTTATTTTTTTAGGCCTAAACTACTAATGATTAAAAGAGAAAATTATCACATCAGTCTGTACTTATGAAAACAGTTGTAGCCTTTATTTAACAAGATGACCTTTTGCACTCAACCATTTCTTAACACACCTCAAAAACAGCAGCAGCAACAACAACACAGACGAAACAATATTCCACACTTTTTTGAGAAACTTAATTAAATTAGAGATTTGAACTGATTGCTTAAATAACTGAAAATATGCATGGCATAAGAAAGCAGAATTTTATAAACAAATATAAAATAAAGCAACAAAAAAATATAAGTCTACCATAAATTTGTTTTTATTTTTTTTTTGTTTTTTTAAAGAATAACATAAAATTCATTTCAGTTCAACTTCACTTCAAGTTTCTCAAAAAAAAAAAAAAAAAACATTCAATGAAAAATGTAAAAAATGAAAAGTTTCCGTCCCTGTGCGTGTTTTAAAATCGCCAAACTGAGACCTGGCTGGCACCACAACCAACAAAAGCACAAATGACAGCTAAAATTGTCACAACATTGTACTTGGTAACATTTGGTACTGAAGTCCTCATCTTCTAGACTGAGAGCTAGGCCGTCTGACTTCTGTAATGAACAGATTAAATAAAATGTAAAATATACAAACTTGTGTTCTTGTTCTTGTCATTCATCAATCATACATGACAAGGAATATATTTATAATTGCAGCCAAAGTTCAAATGTATTATTTATCTTACATGGATCAGTGGTATATCAATATACTGAAAAACTGCACATGTATCATTTTTAAGATAATGTAAATTTATTGTCCCACGAGTAGGAAATTTGTCTTGGATTGTAATTCTTTTAGTTCAGAAGAGTTACTCAAGTTGTTATAAAAGAGAGCTTGTAGCGGTTGCTTTTATATATAAGATGATTATTCTCTTATTGTTATAAAGTAAGAAGAAGGACTTTTAAATTGTGCCTGTGTAATTACTGTAGATGTAATATGTGCAGAATATATACATAAATAAACAATAAATACCAGGGATTTCATGTGGCCAAAAGTCATCACATGCTGGACACCGTGGCTCTGATCTTCCTTTGAAATATCTGGCCACACATGGGTTGTGTATTTTTATTCCAC
>JANJYQ010147330.1:1026-12623 GCA_024605255.1 Rastrelliger kanagurta | reverse complement strand
AGGTGTGTTTAGCTGAGGAGGTGGAGGATGTGGGCGTGCGGTGAGAGGGGAGGTTGTCATTCAGGTCTGTCTCTGAAGAGGTAGACTTGGAACACTCAGCATGAGCTCTGAGAGGGGGAGACACGCAGAACAAAGAATTAAAAATACACAATAAAACATGTTGATTTAGAGAGACAAAGCAGCCCACACACTTGTGTAAGTAAAGGTCTTCACCAGTCCACAACCAAGTCCAAATTATTTAAATATTAAATTTGTTCGAAAATGATCACTATCTGTATCTAAAGTACAGTTGGCTACATGATGTTGAAAAGGGGGAGAAAATATGACTTTGTATAATTTATATAAATTAGACTTTGAAGAATATAAATGAATTCTTTTTGAATATTCGTTTTCAGGATAATTCTATTGTTGCTCTGTTTGACAGCAGATGCTTGTTAATTTATAGTGTATCATGCTACTCAGTAGTTTGTGCTCTTTCCATTATGGTTTGGATCAGGTCTAGCTATCCTCAGGTCTACAGGGTGTCAGGTCAAGTGTGCTCTGTCTGGGTCCCCTTCTGATCTGCTTGCTCTTTTTTGAAAATAAATATGCATGAGGTTAGGTTTTCCATGGGACTGTTTTAGATTAAGTTCATTCTAAACCAGTGAAGACCTGTGATGGTAAATTTGAACAACACTGTTTTCAAATAGCAGTTAGTCCTTTAAAGTTAGATTCAGACACATCTCAGTCATCATGTTTGGCACATTTTGCAACATTAGAATAAAACAGCTGTTTTTGTTAAAATGAAGGGCTAAAGTTAAGTTAACTGTTTGCTGCCGGGTCATTTCTGAACATGCGGGCAATGACAAAATCAATTTAGTGAAGGGAAAGTATAATTCAGTCTGATTTGATATGCGGTAGGGACACTCACAAGCAGATTCAAACACTTCATATCCATCATTAAATATCATTAACAGAAGCAATGTAAATGAGTGCATGTGGTATTTATGTGTGTTTCTGCTGGTCTGTCTTTTTAAACATGTGTAGCACTCCACACAAGCAGGCAGTTCCAGCTGGATGGCTGGCCACTCACAGACTAGTCTGTGGAGGAAGAGTCTTGCTTTCACACTCCTCCAGGAGCAAATACTCCTGGTCTCCCTCCAATGAAGAGTGAAGCTGCATTGAGCTACACATCACACAGCAGAGACAAGAGCAAGAGTAGCAGTACATTTGAAATGTACAAAAAAGAACCAATGGAGGGGAAAAGTATACAGAGAAAAGCAGCTTATGCCACAGTATAACACTCAGTGAATGTGGAGGATAATATTAGCACTCACCTGTTGGGTTCAGGCTTTTTGCTCTCACAGTTGACCAGCCACAAGTAATCCTGGGGCTCTTCTGAACTGGACTGGGAGTCCAGATGTCGCACACTGACTGGCTGGTATGGAGGGGGCACGCTGGACAACATTGCTGCTGGACCAACAATATTACCAAGTGCAGGGTGTGGGGGTGTGTCCACCACCAGGCCTCCAATGGCTGACTGGTGAGCAGCTTTTGCTGCCTCTGGAAGAGGGAAACAAGAAGAGTTAACCACTGCAATGTTCACACTGTTACTGTCCATGTGAGTTTAGTGTATCAAATTATGTATGACTCAAAACAGTGACTCTCAGCAGCAGTTTATAGAGGCAGGTTGCTACCACCAAATTAATGATCATCATCACTAACAACAAAGGAAATTAATACACTTTTATGACATCAACAAGGGAAAGAAAATAGAGGTGCCATTTTATACATCACAGACCATTTAATGACTGTACTGTTGTGACTAAACCCTTCATAAATGGTCAGACATAATCAGGATCTGTCAGTTTCAGCTCAGCATGGTAGTGAATGACTGATTGGTACACATGGTACAGTAGTTTTGTGGTGATAAATTAGAACAACATCAAAATTTCAATTACCCCTCTCCCCTCACTCATTAATTCAAATCAGATCCAGATCATTTCTCAGTTTTTTCAGTGCAATAATTTGCTGCTTTTCTAGGTCATATGTATCAGTAAATTTGGTCAATATAACAGTTGTGATGGCAATTTTTAACTGTTTTCTGATTTGATATAGCTTTACGATCAATTGGAAAAATAAAATGAGCAGATTAATCGATGGTAACAAAAAATGGTTAGTTGTAGCCCCAAGTACAATTATAATCACAATGATAGATTATAACCACATTGGTATAATTTGTATATGTAATTTGTGTTAAGCTATGGATCCTACTGAACCCCAGTGATGTCAGGAATCAGGAATAAGGAACTATTCCTACTGTGAGCCTGTAAATCCCTTTGAGACACTGCAGATGATATTAGTGACTGATGATATTAGGCAGAAAGTAAACAGTACACTTTGTTTACTCATGTCAACTCTGGCAGCAAGTAAACTTGGACCCAAGCTGCTTCCTAGCAACACGATTCCAATGAAATGTTGCCAGCAGCATTTTGACTAACAGTACATCAACATTCACTTGACGGGATGGTCAGTAAATGTTCATTCCAGCAAAGCAAACAGCTTGAGGACAGATGTCACATATATTCTTTGAATTGCTCATAGCACTCTGTTTATTAAATTTGACCTCAAATCAAACCTATTAGTCTGCCTCTAAAGCATTAGGCTACATTTTTTAATGGATCCAACAACCCATTTCCTAATTTCTCAGGAGAAATAAAAACCTTTTTAATTACAGCATAATCTCCAATGTGAGCAAATGCTAAGATTGATATGTGACATGTGTGATGTATGTGACAAGATTCCTTAAATAACACAAATGGCTGATATCGTTCAGTGATCACACTGCAGTCACCCTAACTAGCAAGCACTTTGATCACAACACACACATTTTTAAGTTGTTTTTTTTCTTAACAGTGAGAATACTGCCTTTGCTGTCAGAATCCCACACACTCCTTCTCAGACAGCATTTCCTCAAGGTCTTTGCTTTGCAAACAGTCACTTTTCAAATATCAGCGTTCTTTTAAAACCCTTCTGCTTAAGCTGATTGTTGTACTGCAGTGAAAGCCAACATGGCTGATGCGTATGCTGGGTGAAATATATCTCTGTTTTCATTTCAATTCCACATCTTTTTCTCGTTTTTTCACAGTTCTCCTCCCACTCTCTTCCATAACAGACATGCTTTTATCTCACCCAAAGCCCCCTCTTTCTCTACTTTTGTAAGTCAGTTTGCATCTTTATGGTGCATTACTTGCTTCTCCATCTCCTTTCCTTTTTCCCCGCTGTTTGTTAAAGCTTTAAGTGCTGATTCATACAGGAAAAGGGAAAAACCCCCTTTGCTCACCCTCATCTATACCTCCTACACTGTCTCTCAAAGCCTTGGTTCCCAGCCCTCCTAAATGTTCCCTCCTCTAATAGCTGCCCAACCGAGAAGCACTCTAGCATGGCCACACACGACAGAAGTGTAGGAGTTGGGTCTCACATGCAGAGAAGTGCAAGCGAACGCAAAAGGGAGAGCCAAGGACATTCTTTTGTAATAAGAAGTGTGAGGAAGGCTATCTGCAAGGATATTTGTCTTTAGACCCAGTTTCTCCTTGAATGGGCTCACTGTTTGTTTGCACATAAGGGTTTTAACAGCCAGCTTCAATAATTCTGTAGCAGAGGTGCCATGAATGTTGTTATCACGGTTGCCCTGCAGCACTAGGTATGGTACTGAAGTGGAGACACAGTCACAATACCGCGGTGAGGATGACCTTGGAGCAAGAAAATCAGTGACTCAGTAGCTAGGTTTGATTTTTCTATTAAACGAAACTTAGTGCCGTGATGCATCAGACAGTGAATAGGTACATCTTCTGTGGTGAGCTTAATCCCACTAAAATTCCTGCATATTTAGTTGAGGAAGTGATGAAAATATAGAAAACAAAAAAGAGATGCCAAAAGTGCAGCTTGCAATTAAGCTCGAAGACAGAAAGACAGAGAGGGAAACGAGTATGCAAACGAGAGGGAATGAGAACTAGATAAGAGGGAATGAACGAAACAGGGGCAGTGAGACGGACAGGCACACAATGCTTTGATTATCCAGTGCTGGGAACAGGAGTAACGTGAGCCTCAACACAACACATGGATCAACACATGGATCATTAGACCTTGGCTGAGAACTATGCTGAATACGGGCCTTCTGGCACATTTAGTTGGTTCACCCAACTCCTTTAGAGAGAAAGATGCAGACATTTGAGAAGCACAAGAGTGACATCAAAAGAGAGACCAATCAAATTTACACTGATTGGCTTGTGAGCTAATATTGCATTGTTCAACTCTGGGGGATTATGTATTTGTTAGCTGCTGATGAGACAATACTGGATTTAAAGCTGCTAAATAGGAACTCAGCTTTTGTATTCATGTGTATATGATGGGAGATATTTCAAGGGTGCTGTTGCTCTGGTAGACCAGTTCTACAATAAAATATAGTCACTGCCCATGGTGTCTATCGATAGGATTTTATAGAAATCATAAATGTACCCAGTACAAGTTCCTGCTTGATTTTTTACACACTCACGTTGGTGGCAAAAATGCAACTTTTCACTATTCTATTAACAACACAACCACAGTCATCAGCCTCAAAAACAAAGATAGAGGAACAAAGGTTATTCATCACTTTTGGTAACTTTAGAAAAAGTTTCACCACTTTCACCACAGTGGCCTTCATCCAGACTTGCAAAAACAAAGACAAACCCTTTCTTCAAAGACATATCCTTTTACGCTATAAAACTATTCAAAGCAGATTTGAATAGGCCTGATGGCATACAATGCAATATTCCTGACTATTTATGGCCAGTCCTTACCGTCATCAGTGGGGTTAAAACCACAGATGTCACAGATGCAGCGAACCCACTTATTCATTTCCTCTTCAGTGTCAGCCACCAGGTAGAAGACACGGTCAATGGTCTTGATGTCGAATATGAAGCTGTGCTCCAAGTCCTTCTTGTTGAACGTCAGCCCAGCGTCCACCTGAGGGAGAAGAGCTTAGCTTAGCTCCATAATGACTGAATTGAAAAGTAGCCCCTTAAGACCCCTTTAGTCAATGATTATACTCATTTGCATTCATTATTACATTGTGTGACTTGCATGTAATCACAAATTGCAATTAGTTACAATTATACTTTTTCAAGAATTGTGTCTGCAGGTCTATACAGAAATGGGAAACTTCAAATTGCAGGCTGGCAGTGATAAGGAACCATACCTGCTCACACAAGTTGAGATCAATCACGCGGATGGGCTTCTTGGCATGGTCATTCTTGTAGTACTCCAACACGTCTGGGTCGCCCGTCAGACGGCCACTGCGAAGAATAAACCACCGCTTCTTCCATGCCTGCGGGATGACCATAGAAATGAGGCCAAAGGTTAGATGTGTGTTCTCACAATGACTGCTCCATTCTCATCTGACCACAAGCTGACCAAATGCTTTATTTTTTTTTTTTTAAGCAATGCTTGTTTCTCTGTGTGAATTCTCCACCAGCTGCACTTCCCTCACTGAAGGATACTAAGAGCCAGAGGGAAGAGGCCCACAACCAGAAATATGTGTCTGGGATAACCAGAACAAAAGCCACACAGTTTGGACTCACACCCTGATTGGGACAAATAACCAAATCTATAAAGAGAAACAGGCAATTAGGTCTTTTCTACCCAATGGGATTTGCTGCCTGTGAGAAAAAGGCACCACAACGCAGAGAGAGAAAAGTTTAAATTCAGACAAGCAGGCAGGGAAAAAAAAAGACAGATGAGATTTATGACATTTTCTTATTGTACATGAATTAAGTGGCATTTTGGTAATAAATCCTTAACCTTAAGTACAGTAAGTACAATGAGATATCTAATTAGTAATTAGTAATAGATTTAAAAGGAATCCCATTGTTCCAGAGTAGTTATTAAAAAAAAAAACCAAACTGTCCTAAAAACCTTTTCAATCACACGTTTAAAATGATACACTTTGCAATAATTATGCTCTCAATAGTACTGAAAGTACCAAAGCTCTAACAAAAAACCAGTAACGGACCCTCCACACAACTGGTAGGTCATGGAAAATAAAAAATAAATGAAAAAATGAATACATAAAGTCCTATCTTGTGTTGCTTTTTTCCCTTTCTGCTGTGGTGAACAAAGGCATCAAATGTTTTTTTGGGTTTTTTTTTGCTATTATTGAATCCAGGATTAATATTCTGTTATTGTGACAACTTTAGTAGAAACATCACGCATAAGCTGTCATGTCAAAATGAATTTTGGCAGTACATCAGCTCTACACTTTACCTTCTAAACTGTGTTTTTCACCATGGTATTTGTGGATTTGTTTAGAAACACATCCAGCAGTGATTCGTTTAAATGCAGACTCAAGGAGGTCATGAACTCTTTCTGCTGAGTCATGCCAGTTGGGCTGGATGGTTTGTTTTAGAGCTCAAAATACTCTCTCCACAAAATACTAAGGAGAAACATCTGAGCAGTCACTGGATTTCGTCATAAAATTGGAGATTTATCCATAAATGTTTCGCTTTTTTTTTTTTTTACTGCGTTTTCACCAACAGAAAACAAAAAGGCAAACAATCAAAACCAGGCGATAAACTGAATAACAGAAACTTTCACAATGATATAAAGTTTGACGTGATAGACAAGAACTAGAAGACAAACAACCACCACAAAGATCCCACAGATCAAGAAGCATACCATCAGTGTGTGTGGAATGCAAACTAAGCTTTGTTGTTGTTGTTTGGGGTAAGATTTTGACCGTATTAACAATGCTGTGGGGGCTTGTTTTTTTCATCCCTTAGCTGTTTTTCCACGCACATGGTGGCCTTTGTTAGAGAGCCAAGCCCCTGACTGAGACGGCATGAAGAGCATTAGACCTTTTCCCTCCATAAACAGGATAAAGAAACAAGCATCCCAGATAAGTCCCTGCAATTCCAACTGAAAAGCACATCAGCATACAGGAATCGCAGGAACAAAGACAATAAAACATTAAATAACACATACTGCATACAAAAAGACTCAAAACACTATTCACATCCCACTCTGACATTTTGCACACAGTTGTAGCATGTTTCACACACTGCAGTTCAAAAGGCCTCCATTATATAATCACAAACACGCCCACAAGTCCTAGTGAGGCTTAAACCTATTAAACCTTCATCCTTTGAGGCAGGTCTACTTAAAAATCCAAATTTAAATATAAAAGCTAAAGTGAAAGTACAAAAAAAATACCACTACACTGATCTGTCTGTGTGTTGTATTGGTCAGACAAAGACAGTGGGTGTGGAGAGGGAACCTCTCTCTGACACATGACAAAGCAATCTAGGGTCAAGTTACCCTGTTGGGAACAGAAGGACCGGGCTTAGCTTAGGTTACACTGAGGCCAGGCCCGCCCAGTGTGAGAGTGTTGACAACTGGGTAAGTTGTACATGCTCAAGACAGAGGCAAGTGAGATCTGTTTAACAAAACAACACAACAGGCATTTCATGAGTAATTAACAGGTTAATTATAGCTAAAAGAAAGTGGGCTGAAAGTCAAGCATCAAACTCATAAAATTGGATCAAATAGCCACAGATGATGTTGATAACACCGAATAATTTTCATTTTTAATTAGTTTAATTGTTAATGTTCTTTAATTAACCATTTTTATTTTCTTATTTTTCATGTAATAATGCTATGACCTCATGATCCTCTGTTCAACTTTGCCAAGTTAACATCAGAGCGCACACCAGAAAATACATGCTGTATTCACAAATGCATTCATCATACTGTTAAAAATCTGTTTCAAGAGCAGAGTTTGACAACACTGTCCGATGAACCCAGAAGGCAGAAAAAATATGCCTCTTTAACAGGGACTTGAAAAAATGATGCATGAAATGCACACTGGATTGAGTGCAACATGGCAAATTAAAAAAGAAGAGAGACTGTAAATATATGAAATTAAAATATGAACGAACAAAACATGTAATGGCCCGTAATTTGCAGAAAAATGAAATGATCAAAGAAGAAAAAAAAGGATGTGTTATACTAACACACAAACAATGGTGGATTTTTGAAGCAATATTTGAGAGACAAATAAAATATCACTTGTCAGTGGAAAAAAAGCATGGCAAACAATGTAAGGATTATACTTCATCTAATCTAATTGTATCCAATATATGATGTTTTTGTATTACAACAGTAAAGAATTTCAAATTGTATTAATCTCAAAATATGCAAAATAAAAAACAACATAAATTGTCTGACAAACTATTTTAACTTAAACAGGGAAATTTCAATCTAATTGAACTGATGTGAGACTGTTAAAATCCAATCACAATATGAAACAATGGTATAAAACAGCACTGAAAAGAATCTGCATTGGAACATTTGCATAGTTACAGACTGTAGTAGTTATGGGATGACAAGCTGTGTGGTAGCTTGAGCATCTCTCCTCCATCTGTGGGATTTCACACAGCGTTCCTTACACACAGTCATACACACTCGCTCTGTTTTCGACCGCTGATCTGGACCACACATTCAGCACCAGACACGTGCACAAAAATAAACATTTATATAGTAATACACAAATTTTAAAAAAGGCTAAGAAATATTCTATACCTATATTACACACAGAGAGGCACTCACACCTGACGCAAGAGCTATTTCATTGACATGCATACATATATTGACTACATTTATATGCCCAGAGGACACAGTGTAAGAGGAGAAATCATGTTAAAGGCACATTTACATGCATTGTGGTAACCTGGTTATTATAAAATCAACATTTACATGTGGCTAGTCAGTAATTAGATTTCTCTCCTCCCTCCAACCATATTTTTTTTAAACCAATACTGGCAGAGTTTTAAGTGAGCGTATTTCAGACTGATGGCACAGTGGGAGTACAGGCTTTTGTAGTGAGGCAGTACAGTTTTTTTCCTAATGTGCTTATGTGTCTGAAAGTAAAGTGGAGTTCAGTTGAGGAAACAGATTTACAGTATGCAAACTCATTTATTTTGGTGTCAGTTTCTGCTGAAGTTAGACTTTGGATTTTATTATAGTGAAAACAAGAATCCACCATTACAATGATTATCCTTCCTTTCATTCCTTTTTCTATCGGAAATCTGTTAAGCACATGTACAAATGTAAAAACAAACAAACAAAAACAAAAACAAAAAAAACCAAACTTTGCTAGAGCTAATCTGTTTCTTTTCTCAAAGAAGAAATCAGAGCTTCTCTTGATCCAATTAAGACAACCAGGCTTCTTGTTTACCTGAAATTGAGCTACAGGAGAAACCACCATGCATAATCAGGGTTACTAAAGAGTATATAAACAAACCAAGTATCAGCATGGCAGGCCTCATGAGAGCACCCTGAACTTGAGGCCACAAACACATATTAGAAAAACCTTTCTGTATTTGTCTCCTCCATACATACCTCCTGTCAAGGCTCCTTGAAGAACAAGCCTATGATCCTGCTTTTTGTTTAGAATATTCCATTGTAGCCAGAGTTGTTCAGTTAAGGGCTGAATCCAAATTGGCCAGAGCCAGACTGCAGTACTTGAAGACAGCGGGATACATCCATTTCAGCTTTTTCTTAATACACAATCAATTCGGAAGCATTCAGCTCACTCCACAATCACAGGAGCCCACTTGAGCCTGTAGGAACCCAGTGTCTGTGCTCTTCCTTGTCCCCAGGGTTGGGAATGGGACGGCATGGGACGATACTGAACATGGATGGGGAGGGCTCCCCTGGCATGCCAGCTGTCCCCACCAACCCGTCTCCACCCCCCTTTCCCCCTTTTCTCACAGCATCCTGGTGTCTTATGATAGGATGAGGCACACAGGAAGACACCCTCCATTCACCCACCCAGTTCCTACAGCCCATGGGGGCCAGACAGAGAGGGCATTGAGGGTCTGACTAAGATGATGACAGAGGAAGGGAGGGTGGGAGGTTTGATGGGGGTGGGTGGGAGATACCAACTGAGTGGAGTCACGCTGGCGTCAGAGGCCTCCCGACCTAACATTACTGGAGCGTGACAACAGCAAAGGTGGGGCAGCGAAGTAGGCGCTAAGAAGGAGACATTTTCTAGAGAAAAGAGAAATTAAATGCATCCTCCATCACCATCAGTAGAGAAATTAGTGTATTATAAAACTGCAGTACAATTTAACAAACTCAACAACACAATCACTATGAACCCCTTGACTGTATGAGGGGTTCAGTATGCTTGAAACAATCTAGCGATAATGGTATGTTGCTGACCACATCTGAAGGCAAAAGTGTTTATGTGCTCCAACTGACCACACTGAAGGGGGCAAAAAGCCTGCTGTCAGAGCCTCCCCCTAGCTCCATCACACACAAACACCTCTCTGATCTCAGTCCAAGAGCTCTCCGTCTCTTTTCTGTGTTTGTAATCACAACGCAATGAATCGTATGCTGTCTCAAGAAGACATTCAGGATGCTGCGATGGGTTGCACATACAAAAAAGTGATGGTGATAGCTGTGTGGAGAATGAAAAAGAAAAAGAGAGAAACCTTGAGAGAAGTTCACATCATACATGGCCTATTGCTGTGTGGAGTGGAAGTGCTTGTCAGTTTCAGAAATCCCACCCCCTGCAGTTTCAGCACCAGAAAAGGTTAGAGGACTTGATACATGATTCAGTGATGGGACAAGCACTTTGAGATGTACTAAACCCTAAAAGCCTCTGGTTGTCGGTCTCCAAATTCCTTTTATACTGCTGCCATTCAGTAGAAATGGAGCATTTGTGCTGTTTGGTTTTACACCTCACATTATAAAACTCAATATCTGCTTCAGATTTGTCCAAAATGACACTTCAGGTCATCCCAGCTGTCTCAATACAATAATAAAAAAGTGCTGTCCAGTCTTACAAAAATTTGATCTCAACAGCTCATTAGCTTTTGAATGTGCAACATGTTGACGTCTCATTCTTTTCCCGATTGTGGAGTATGAAATGAGCCACAGCATTCCCACATCAGACTTCGTAAAAGTTTCTGCCAAAACACATATTACGGGAAGTAGATAAATGAATGAGACATTATGGCACCGCATTGATTAAGGGCATGGCAGGACTCCCAAATGCAGAACTACTCAAACAAACGCAAATTGGGATTCTACTATATTTTAGTTCACAGCAGCTAAATATACAACTATATGGTCAAATCAGTCTCCAACAGCAGTTTGATTCAACTTGTTAGTTAAATTCCAAAACTATTTCCTAGTGAACCATTATGCCAACATCACTCAGACTGTAGCTTTACTGAACCTAAAAAGGATAAGTGTGCTTCATGATTTTAGATAGCTTAATGCAGCCTAAAAAGCCTTTAAGTACTCTAATTGCTTATGCAAATGTATCTGTTATAACAGGCTATTAAACTGCACACTCAACTCGCCCGCCATATTTCTAATGGTTAATGATACTGAGGTAGGCCTGTGGGTTTCTATATTTCTGCAGCTGCAGCAGTTGGGACATTAGACGAAGGGAGGATAGAGCAGGTTGTTCACTAATTGGAAGACTGGTGGTTCAATCGGCTCCTCCAGGCCACATGTCCAATTGCCTTAAAGCAAGATACTGAGTCCCAGATTGTTGCAGCAGGCTGCAC